>BQNB010059231.1:0-37417 GCA_026074375.1 Tanacetum coccineum
CGTGTAGAAATTGTTGGTTCACTTATGACTATGTTTCAAAGGTATTATTATAATTTTTCCTATTTTTTTGCTTTTTTTTTCTTGCATGTGCGAGTGTTAAATGAAACATCTTTGACATTTTATGTAGTTGAAGAAGATCAGTGATTCTGCTATGTGTAGGAACCTCGGTTTATGGAGGTACTACTTGAATGACTATTAATTATTCTATTCATAATTAAATGGGGATGGTCTATAAGATTTCTCCTCGATGGGATATTTTTTTACTTCCTGTTCCCATGAAATTGTTAATGATTTCATGTAGGCATGTCACATATGAATGGATATACCCCAACTTTTGCAAAAGTTCAAGCGTATTTATCTTTTTTGTTATTCTTGCCATGGAAAATACTTATTGTATAATACACTCTCTTTCTTGAAGGGTATTTTAGACACGAGGCATGTTTAGAATCCTAAATTGCACTTTTTGTAATAATGTAGTAAAATGTTTCATCTAAGTTTCAAGAAATCTTCAATGCCAAATTGACGTGTTCCTATAAAGGTAAAAACTGATTCCAGTACACAAAGTTTTGTATATACGCAATTTACTCAAAATAGCAGGCATCTATGATCAAGATACTGTCATTTTGTATTGTGTACTGTTGTTTGTTGTTGTCTATATACATGTGGAGTAGACAGCGAGTTCCGCGATAATTGCCTATATTAGCAACATGATCATATTGCATGATTTATCATATTAGCAACAGGATCAAACTGCATTTTTACCAAGCCATGTGACTACACATGTCAAGTAAGTGATGGTTTTATCAAATTTCTCTAAATACTGAAACTATTACATAAAATTCCACATTGGTTCACCTTTGTTAACTTTTTGGTTGAATAACATTTGCAACATCTAAATCAGAAAGGGAAAAGGAAGCTAGATTTCTCACTTACGCAGGAAAATAAATCTAACCCACCAAAAAGGTTAGTTGCCAATACTAAAAAGTAGTTTATGTAATTACTATATCAGGACTGTGTTTGTTTAATGACCTGTTGTATTAGTAACAGGCGTAAGGTGGGTTAGTTATGTGGTTTTTCGTGTTGACTTGATTTGTGTTATGTTTTTTTTACTTCCTTCAGTTGTTTAGGATTTAAATGGATGAGGCATGAAAATCTATCTGAGATAACAAGCAAGTGCCAGCCTGCTTAATTTTCAAGTAAGCAGTATACTGTATAGTGTTTGGAGTTATTATTTTAGTAGCAAGGATTTGCTTATTTTAGTGCTTATATGAATATCTTAAAGTATATTATAGACAATACCAAACACACTACCAAAAACTGCTTGTCCACTTATTGAAGTCGGAATAAGCACTTAAAATGAGCAGGTAGTATTTTGGAAAGAGATGCACACTTACAATCCCAGACATCCTCTAATTACAAGGATTATTCACTCGAATATGAGCACTATAAGAATTTTTTGTCTTAAAGGGTGTTTGGAATTGCTTATTTTACTATTAAATAAGCACTTATAAATCAGCAGGAACCACATAAGTAGTCTAAAATAAGCATTCCCAAAAACCCATAGCGTATTAATTAAAGATTAACCCTCTAAGTGTTATCAAGTAACATAGATGTTTGAGTTTGCCACAATAGACATTTTTACTCTCATGTTAATATTGGTAAGGATGTTACAACACTCGAGGGTTCCATGTAATAGCAAACTTTTCATGTGTGATGTGCCTTACCGGCACCACCACAACATGTCGACCATGAAACTGATAAAGCATCCAGGTATTCTTGGTGTATAGTTATGGCATTTAAATTACTAATAATTGAAGATTTTGAGAGTATTATATTGTTTATATAAGTTACAAGCATTCACCATTTCTTTTGGTAGTTATGATGTTGGTTTAGAAAAAAATCCAAAAAGTATTTCTCTTCTTTAGCCATACAACTATACGACGCAAAGAAGTTCAAGAGTCTTTAAAAATTATTATATGTATTTTTTAACAAGAAAAAAGTATATATGTAGTAGATATAAACAACTAACTTCTGAGGATTTTGAATCATTTAGTAGATATTAATACAGTTAAGAACCTATGGGAATTTCAGTTGGGTTTTTGGTTATATAATTGTGGGTTTGTGTGAATTTTAGGCAATTGGAGCCGAATATGGTATGGTTTGAAACATTTAGGCCACGTGGGCCTTACTGAAAGTTAAGTGACAAAGATAAATTTAGTTCAATAGGTTTTTAGGTTGAAGTTTTTATTTGCAGTAAATATGAATAGGAAAAAGATGTGATGGTGACATTGAGATGAGAATAGCAAGGGAATCTTACATGTAAGTATTAGAGGAAAAGAATATGTACCTGGGTTTTAGTTTTTTTTTAACTGCATTAAAGATTCTCATTATAAGTTTTACTTTTTTTTACTATCAAATGTAAAAAATAGTTAATATACTTGTCATGCTTCAAAAGAGAACTTTGAAGGATAACTTTTAAATGTATCACTTAATCTAGAATGTAGAGTGTTTTAGGTAATAAAAAGCGAAAATTACCGACATAACCTCTTACACATGTACTTATCTTGCAGAAACCCAACTTTTTATACTTTTCTGAAATAACCCACTTCATCGCGTGTATAAGTGAGTAATGAACTAGATGAACACGTGTTCGGCTGTAAATCAAAGTTGGAATTTACTAAATAAATGTTTGAGCCCTAAATTGACACGTAGGGTAGATTGTAAGTGATAAACTTTTTTTTTAAATTGTTAGTGGGATTGGTAATTGTGCCCAAATTATTTAAGAGGTTTTGTGTATTTGGTTTTTATTTAGGGTTTATGGTTTTTGATTTGAAAAAAAAGTTTGTAAAGTGATAGGGGGCAATGTTTGTGAACGTTTTAGCATATTTATATGTAGTATACAATTTTGTTGTTGTGGTGATTTGTGTTCTCCTTGATGAGCGCTACATAATGAATTATAATTTGTGAGAAATAGTTTTAGTATGAATAAGATATCATGTTGCAAAGTGTGTCACTTGCGCGTATTTTCAAATTTTTGTTTTTTGTTTTTTTATGTTCTGTACATTTGTATGATTCTATTTCTGTAATTTGCAAACTCATAAATGAAAAATTAAACTAACGTTATCTATTAAAAGCATTACAACATAAGAGACACCACATGTACAAGAGTATATGGTGGCCAACCTTATTTACACGATTTGATAACATAAAAACTACAACAAACAACGACAAACAAAATGAAGAAAATAAATAGTACGAATAAAAAGCAACTGATTCGCATTATCCTTTCAAAACAATAAATAGTATAAAACACCACATATAATCTAGTAGATTGACAACCTTATTTAGCCCACTTGAAAACATAAAAACTACAACAAACAACAACACACATGGTTGGCAAGGTTGTGTTAAGCAACATAATTCTAGAATCTATGTTGATATGTAAATGTTAATGAAATTTTGCTTTGCAACAATACTTCTCAACAAAAACCAAATACACTAAACCCCTTAAATAATTCGAGGCACAATTACCAATCTCACTAACAATTTTTTTTTTAAATTTCACTCAAATAAACAAGTGATGATCCTACATGCCATGTTAGGCCTAAAACATTTTTTACGTAAATTCCAATTTTGATTTTCAGCCATACACGTGTATTTCGAGTTCATCACTCACCTAAACATGCAATGAAATGGGTTATTTTGGAAAAGTAGAAAAAATGGATTTCTGCAGGACATGTACAAATGCATTGGGTCATGTCGGTAATTTTCTCTAATAAAAATCATATCATCAAATCCATATTACTCCCTCCGTCTCAAAATAAATGTTCACTTTGACTTTTCAGTGTTAAACTAGTTCAACTTTGACCTTAACTATTTTTGTATGTGTTATATAATATTTGATGCAAAATATATGAATGGATTCGGTTTTACGTGTATTTTTCATTGGTATAATTTTCATCAAGTATTATATAACATAAAAATAAATATTTAAGGTCAAAGTTGAACCAGTTTGACTCCAAAAAGTCAAACTGGACACTTATTTTGAGACGGAGGAAGTATTTTACTAGAATGGTCAAACGAGAACTATAAGATATGACGATGCTATGTGTATAAATTTTTTTCAAAGAAAAGCAATTTGGCGAGAAGTATCTTAAATAGGTCACAAATAGAATTTTTAAATAACTAATTTGCATTATAATTTACCACTCTCTCCGTCTTAAAATTATTTTCATCTTTCATTTTTTATTCGTTTCAAAATTATTATCCATTACTAAATATATTTGTTGAAATTGCTTAAGTTTACTATATTACCCTTAATCAAAATTGTTATTTACAAAACTCGATGAAAACATTAAATAATTGTCAAAGGGTAAAACTGTATTTTTTTTACTTTTGCAAAGTTCAAAGCAGTAATAAATGCATTTTTCTTAAACTGTGTATTTCTTGTCTGGTGACAATAATTTTGGGACGGAGGTAGTAGTGTAGTATCTGTGTTTTGTGACGACGGGTACTCTGTAGTAAAAAATTTTGGCGAACAATATTTTCGATTACACATTTGTCGTTATGATGATTTTACGCATGACGTGAATTTTAAAGAATAACTTTATCGCACATTATTTTATACTAAAATAAAATGTCAAGTACATATGCATCATGATGCAATGACGATACGAAAATGACAGTAGTATTATGACGTTGTGATGATTGACGATAAGAGATACTTGCTAATCAATAGATACTGTATAATGTTCGTCACAATATTACGTAACGTGCAGGGCCATCTAATGGATTTCGGTGGCCCTGCGCCATGATTATACAGAGGCCTCACTAAATACCAAAAATAAACGTATAAATAAAAATATCCATTGATAATACGTAAAAAATATTACTAATATTCCAAAAAAATTGAAACAAGGATACTAAAAGAAATATTTAACCGAGTTACAAGTTGTGAATAATAAGTTGTGAAACGTTACCTGGTCGAGGGGTCGCTCGATGGAAAAAGTATGAGGAATTTAAAATAATGGGATGATATAGAGAATCAATACTAAAAAAATATAGCTGCACCTCCGTAACAGTCTTTACCACCGACTCTCCAAAGTCGAAACTGCTTAGAGCAGTTTTTTTTCTATTTATCTAATGAAACAACTTTTGGACTTTTTATGATATATACTATTTGATATTCGGCCTCACCGATTAAAAAATACATACATATAAGTATGTATTGCATTGGGCCTCACCGAGTCTCCATCTTTTGTTCTATTATTGCATTTTTTAGTAAATGAACTTTGTGGGTATGTTCTCTGGAAACCCTCATGAGACTTCACTCGTCCACTTGTGCCACCAAGTGGTTTAAAAGGCTTGTTGCATATGCTAAATGCAACCGTGATTCCTATGAAAGTGAGTTAGATCTTAGTGTATATTTATCCATGAATGGTTAATGCTTGTTGTAGTCTAGTGATTTCAGAGGAAATGAGGTTGTTCTATAGACGCTTTGCAAGAAGTCATCCCTTGCAGTCATCACTCGAAGAAGAGAGCAACGCTCAGGGGAGTCTTTTGTTTCTACTCTTATTTCATTTTCTTAAATGTACAATAGGGACATTGTACAAACCAAGTGGAGGGATGGGAGTAGAATTACCACTTGATCTATATTTGCCTTCGATTTTCTAGTTTTCTTTCAAAATTGGTGCCAATTTTAAAATTTTTTACATGTTTTTCTTACCAAACTAGAATAAATATTTGCCGATGCACATTTACCCTTTAATTCAATTGGTGGGGTTAAGCCTAATGATTCCGTTTTCATCTATTATACAAAAATCCACAAAAAATATGAGTGTGCCGGTAGTATTGTAGAATTTAGAACTTGGCCTGTACATCTTGTCAGGACCTAACTGGTTAGTTGGAATAGACAGCTCAAGAAGGCAACATTTTAGGAAATCACCAAAAAAGCCTATATGTATGTGTGTTTATTGACTTGTCACACTGACTTGTCGACCTCCCCGTGTAAAACCCTTTGTTGCACTCAACATTAGTGCAAGATACCCCTAGATCACCTTGTTAAACTAATCCCTGTTTAAATCCTATATGTTTCGTTACACCATTTCGCCTTAGCCTACCCTGTAGTCTTTATTTTTCTTCGTGTTGAATTCTCTGGCTACTTAAGTCCATGGTTCAGGGGAATGAGAACGAAAATTTTATGCATTCGTAGAAGACCAATCAATTATGATCCCCCCCCTGTATCATCACTTTCGACGTTGTTCGTCTCAAGTGGGGGGATGTGCGTATAATATCAAATACTGCAGGGGCAATAATAAAAAGATATAAACTCATGTAGCATTTGTATGTTTAAAAAGAAAAGATGGTGCAACTATAAGCCATATATGTGCTAAAAATGTAAGGATGGTGCAACTATAAGCCATCTCAATAATTGTGAAGAATGGAACTAGTAGCCCATTATTAAAGATCAGATTTTCAGACTTAGACTCTTGGACCTATGGATGGACAGTAGCTAGTTATGACAACCTTAGATTACTTTAGACTATTTGTTTTGTGTTTTTATCTTAACAACCATTAAAAGTGTATCATATGTCTATCCTAACCCTTTATACCACCCAATAAACCAATGTCACCCGTGTTGCCTTTGAGACTGTTTAGACCCTAATTCTAGTTGGTGGAGACTTGTGTACTTTTCAAGCTTATGATAAAATACATGTTATGACTGTACAATTGAGTGGTCACCCATAAATGAAACACTTAGATTAGTAACGAGAGTTGAGTGTTTTCGATCCCCTTTTCATGAGGTGTTCGGCTCTGATGTTTTCTAGCATAAGTAATTTATAGATTCATTTCTCCAAGGTGGTGTTTTGATCCAAGTTGGTACAACACTTGTTGTTTGTGATGTGAAGTTTAGGACTAGCATCCGGGCATGCTTGTTAGACGTGTTTGTGTGAGCACTCGTATAGGTGACAATTTAGTCACTTTGTTTCATAATCATTTGATGTTGACTACAAGGGTTAGTTTTCTTGTTTACCCTATTATTTATTTATTACGTGTGTTAATCATATGCTCCTTACTTGATCCATATCCGTTGCGTACTCGTGGTCGTTAATGGTTAACAGATTATCAAATCCCAACAGTGGCATCACGAGCCAACTCGTTTGGTGTTTTATGGGTTACACACATATTAAACACGCTTAGGGCTGCATGAAATCTAGTTTATTTATTGTTTTATTAGTGGGATTTAGAGACATATAATGCACTAGAAGTGAAAGAGATATCAAGGCATTGTTATAACGGCGTAACACCCCCGAGGGATTACGCCGTAACATATTCTAATGAAGAAATGAGTCATCACACCTTTTACGGCGTAAAGCATCTCCTACTTTACGCCGTAACATTCAAAATTCATAAAAGATGATTTATCCGAGTCAGCGTTACGGCGTAACATAGGAGACAAGGTTACGCCGTAACATCATTTTAGCCTTAAAGATTGGAAGCTTATGTAGCAGGGTTATGGCGTAACGTCTCATAAGGGTTACGCCGTAACAATTTTGAAATGTATAAATAGAGCTCATCATCCGTTTTTTCAATCAGCTATCACTCACATAATATCATTTCCACAACCTCCAGGGAGAAACCAAACCCCCAAGGATTCGCCAGCATTTGTCATTCACCAGAAGGTCCAAGGGAAGAAGTCACTTTTACTTAATACTTGTATTAATCTTCATAACATTGTAATTAGTTCATTTATATATTTTCATTATTATTTTTCTCATAACAATTTAAATATCTTATTTTATTGTATATATGTTTTTACGACATAATTGATGTTTAACTATATTGTATATATTAATTTTCAGATATTCCGCCCCCCCCTAACTTTCATATTACATTAATATTAATATTTTAATTTATAAAGTATTGGATTCTTAGTATTAATATTTTAGCAATTTTTATTTCCCATTTTTTAATTTATAAATATATCTTTCTCCATATTATAAAATTTCATTTTCCTTTTAAATATAAATAAATACCCCATTTTCTCCCCTCCCCCTTTATTATAAATTATTTTTTATATTCCTTATCCGTCCCTATTTTTATTATTAATATATGGATTTTTATTATTTATTATTTAATTTTTCCCCCCCATTTATTTATATTTTCCCGATATTCCCCTCAATGATATTTTCATAATTTTTGTATATAATTATTTTCCTGTGGTGGTGGTGGGGGGGGGGTGGTAGGTGTGATAATAATAGAATAAATAAAATTGGGGTGGGGGGGGGGGGGGGGGGGAATTTATTTATATCATTTTCCATTATATATGTTCTTATCCATATTTATTCATATATTTATTTTTCCTTCATTTTATATATCAGTTTTTATAATCTATATCCCCATTCCCCCTTTTCTCCTATTTTTTTTTCATATTATTCTCTTAAATTTTTTACCCCCCTTTCCTGTTTCATATTCCCCATCCTTTTTTTCCCTATATTCTATTTTTTCATTTTCATTATTATAATTGTTATAAATCCCCCTCATTTCATTTTTCATTTATTCCTTTAATATATTCTTTTTTCCCAAATTTTTCTTCCCTGCAATACTTTCCCGATTTCATATTCATGTATCCCCTTCTTTCCCATAGTTCTTCTTTTTACACATATTATTTTTTATTTCCCTTTTTTTTTTATTCCCCCCCCCCCTTTTCCCCCCTAACATTAAATTTTCAATTTATTATTTATTTCTTTTTAAATAATTTACAAATTCTTTTTTTCATTTATTTTTTTCATAAATATTTTTCCCATTAATTTTTTCAATTTTTAGTAATGTATCATTTCCCTTTCAATTTTTTTAATTTTATTCATTTTTTTTCATATAATTATATTTTAATTATCATTAAATTTAAAGTTCCCTCTGATAAATTATTCCTATTTTAATTTCAAATTTTTTTTATCCCCTTTTTTTTTTATATAATTTTCTTATGATTGATTATTTATTCCCCCGCGAGCGCCCTTTTTTTCCCCCCATTTTCCCTCCCCCCCCCAGATTTTTTTCTCCCCTTATTTATTTTTTCCCCGCAATAAATTTTATATTATTAAATCATCAATTTTTTTTCTATTTTTTATTTTAAATTTAGATTTCCTTTGAATATTTTTTTTCAAATAATTTTATATAATTCTTTTAATTCAATTTACTTCTCATATCAAAAAAAAATTTCTCTTCTATTATATTATTGTATCAAAATTTATATTTTCATAATTACATTTCCCCTTTTATCCATTTTGTTTTCCCCCAGAATCAATTCATTCATCCAATTAAAATATTTCCCCCCCCTTTTTCTTATTTTCATCATAATTATATTCTTTGTCTTAAAATATATTTTTTTTCTTAAATTTCCTCATTTTAAATAAATTCCCATTTTTATATAATTCAATTATATTTTTTTATAATATATTTTTTATTTTCTTATTTTGATTTTAATTATTTTTTTTTGATTCAAATAAATTAATTAAACTTCATTTCATCCTTCTTTCCCCCCATTATTTCATATTTATTTATTTATATTATATTTCAAATGTATTTCCTATATTCCCCCCTCAATTTTTCCCCTTAATATTAACAATTTCATTTTCCCTTATCCAATTTACAGTTCCTTATATTTTTAATCGTCCCTTAAATTTATATAATTCCCCCCCCCTATGTGTAAAATTAATTTTTCCCTTCTCTTATTCATTAATGCCATTTATTTCATTTTCATTTGCATTACAAATTTCCCCCTTCAAAAATTTTTCATTATTTTTACATTCTTGGTTTCGTGAGGTTTCAATTATTCCCCAATAATTCAGTTTAGACATTCCCATTGATCCATTTATTTTCATTTTAATCATTTATTTCCCTTTATTCAACATTACACTATCCTAATTCAATAAATATCTCCCTTATTTTTATATTTAATTTGTCCCATGATCTCAAAGTTTCCTAAAATTATTTAATAAAAATAATGTTCTTAGTAAAATTCCCCCCATTAAAAGTTCCCCTTTTTTAGTTTTTACTATTTAATTTTTCCCCCCTCCTTTCCCCCCCTTTTTCAATAATTTTTATTTTCTTTATTATTATTTTATTCATTTTAATTTTTATATTATTTTTTGTTTATTTAAATTCCTCATTAATCCTCAAATTAATTCTTAATTCCATTAAAAATTATAATAATTCCCCCCCCTTTCCCTTTCTTCTATTAATTCATTGTATATATTAAATGTTTTACCTTCCCCTATTATTCTATTCCTATTCCCCCATATCCCGTTAAAATTATAATACCCTATATTTTAAATTTTACTATCTATCATTTTTTATACATTCGTTTTTTAATTTTTATTTATTCCCCCCCCCCATTTTTAATCATTCCCCTAATTTTTTTCTTAAAAAAATTTATTCCCCTTATATTTTATAAAAAAAAAAAATTTTCCCCCTATTATATAGTTATATTTTATCAAATTATTTCCCATTTTTTTGATTTTCATATTTCATATATAGTTAATTACATTTTATTTTCCTCATTTAGCTTTTTCTCTATACATTCCCCCTTTTTTCCATTTTAATTTTTTATTTTTTCAATTTTTTATTTTTTCCTTAATTTTTACAGATTACCCGTCTACTATTACTCCTAAAATAATGTATTTTTACAAATTTTCCCCCTTTTATATATCCGTCTATCTTTATTAATTTAATCAATTTTCAAATAATTTCCCCTTCCAGTTATTAATAATTTTATTTCTGTTTTTTCATTTTTCACGATTATTTTTCAAATGTTTTTCCCATTCCCCCATTTCATATATTTAATATTTTTTATTGTTTTAATCATATTTTAAATTGCTAACCAGTATCCTATTTTAAATTTTTGTTATTAATTATGTTCATTATATATTTTTATTTCAAATACATAATTTTTTCCCCCTTTTTCCCATATTATGATAAATTAATTGTTTCCCCCCCCCTATGATGATTATTTTTTTAAATTATTTATTAATTTCAATTTATTCTTAATTAATTTTTTTTAATATTATATAACATACTAATTACTTCGAAATCCAATATATTAAATAAAATACATTTATTATTTTTCCCCATTTATTTTCATTTTCATAATTCCTATTAATTTTTTTTAATAAAATATTTCCATATATTTTATATTTCTATAAAATTATAGATTTCTTTATCGATTCCCATCTAAATTACATCAATCCAATATTCATTTTTTAAAAAAATATTTCCCTAAAATATATTTAACATCATCGCAAATCCCCCCCCCCCCACATGATTTCATACTTATATTCCCCTCTATTTCAGCTACTTTCTAATCTTTCCCCAATCACAATATAATTTAAATATTTATTTTTAATCTAAAAATAAATTTCATTTTTTCTAAATTTTTCCTATTTTATTCCCCTATTCCCTAAATTATATAAAATATTACATTTCCCCCCCCGAATTTCCTGATATTTATATATTAAATTATATATTAATATATATTTCGTTGGTACATATAATATATTAATCATTTCCCCCTTTTGATTCCCCTTTCCCTCCATTTTAAATTTAATATTTCTTCATTATTTCCACTATTTTCCTCTGAATCCCTCCCCCCCCTTAATATAAATTTAATCTTGCATTTCTTTTATTTTTTTTTTTCATTTTCATAACTTTATTCATTTAGTAAAAAGAATAATATCCATTTTCTTTTTCATTTTTTTATATTTTTATTATTTAAAATATAATAAATATATTAATTTCATTTTATATATTTCCAATCTTATAATAATTTTTAATATTCCCATAAATAATTTACTTTCTAAATTTAACATGAGTAAATTTTCCCCATTCCCATTATTAATATTTCATATGTATTGAATTTTATAATCATTTCTTTCCCCCCCCCGATATATTTCTATATAATTTTAAATAATTTATATCAATTTTATATTTGTCCCCCTTTTATCTAAACATTTCTTTTTCATTCCATTCATTATATTTTATGTTATTATTTATACATAAATAAATGATAAATTTAATACTTATTATTTTCATATTTTATTCGTACATTTTTTGGATTTATATTTTTTTTTAATTTTATTTAGATTAAGATATAAGTATCATTTATTTATTCCCTATTTCCTATTATATGTTTTCAATTAATAATTTCCCTATATTCCCTATTATATGAAATATAATTTTCTCCCCTCCCCATTTTTTTATTATTGTTTTTTCATTATTATGACATAATCCCCCCCCCCAATTTATATTATTATTAATTATTTTTTTCCTTCTTTATTTATTCATTATTATTTATTATGATTCAAATTAATTTTATTCCCCCTTTCTACATTTCCATAATTCAGTTAGATTTTTATATCAATTATAATTCCCATATTTAATTCCCCCCCGTTTAGTTAATTTAAAAAAATTAAATAATCATCTAAGTTATTCTCTTTATTTCTCCTTTTTTTTTTATTTTATATTTTTTCCCCCCCATTTTCCATTCAATTTTTTTCATTTTCCCCCCCCCCAAATTTTTAGATATATAATACATTAATTAAATTCCTTAATATATATAGAATTGTCTATTTTTTTTTCCTTCCCCCATATAGAATTTAGATATCTTACCATTTTATTCTCCATGACTTGATTATTTAACTTCCCATTTATTAAAATTAGCAATTTTCTACATTATATTAAAGATTGATATACCTTTTTATTCAATCTATTTTTCATTTTTCATATTATTACCCTTATTCATTTATAATTTTTTTATTCCCCCCCCCCAATTATTATATATCCCCTAATATTCCTATTATTCAAAATTATTTATTTCATTTTTTCTTATAAAATACTTAATTATTTATTAAATTATTCAGAAGTCTATAATCCCATTATATATATTCCCCCCCATTTTTCTTTTTATTTTATTTTTAATCATATTATATTCAAATTTTATTTAATATTTTTTTCCCATTCCTAATTTCCACATAATTCCATTCTTTTCATTTCTATTTTTATTTTCTATTCGAAATTCCTCTATTCCCTCAAATACAATATTTCCCCCTTCCTAATTTAAATTTTATTCCTCAAGAATTTTGATTAATAATAATTTCAATTCCCCTTTTATTTTCTTTAATTTAAATGTATAATTTATTCTCCATATTGTTTTCCCCCCCTATATTCCTAATTATTTATTATTATAATAAATTCCCCCCCCCCCTAATTAATTGCCCTTTATTTATTATTAATGTTTTTTTTTTATTTCCTCTATATTTTCCTTAATTAGTTATTCATATTCCCAAGTTTTTTTGTTTCATAATATTAGTTTTCTCCCTTTTCCTATTCTTCCTTTAGATTCCCTCATTTGCCCTTTATATATTTCATTCATATTATTCCCTCCCATTTCATAATTTGTATTTTATTTTGGACAATAAGTTTAACAATCTATTTAATTTCCCCCCAGTTCCGTTTCCCCAATTCTCCATTTATTATTTCCAATTATTTAGTTTTCCCCTATTCCTAAATTTCCCCCCCCTTTCCTTTTCCATTATTCAATAAAAATAACAATTCCGCTTTTAAATTTCCGTTATTTCCATAAATTTTTTTTAATATTATTCAATATCCATTCCCCTCTTTTCAAACATTTTATTTCCCCATCTTTCCTTTTTTTATTCCCATCATTTCCCCCGACTATAATTATTCAGCAATTTTTAATATATTAATTTCCCCCAATTCCCTTTTATTTTCAAATCATTTCCCTAAATTCAATTATTTAATTCCCAAGTTTCCCTTTTTAAACTTAATATGTATTATTATTCTTTTATATATATTACTCTTTCATTTAATATTTTTTTCGTATTATTCCCCCTTAACCATTTTTTATTGTATTAATTTTCTTTTCTTCCCCTTTTATTCTCCCCATTAAAATTTAGTTAAATTTTAATTTAATTCATTCATATTAGAATAATTTCCTCCCCCTTTATTAATTTCCAACCAATCCCAGATATTCCCCCCCCATAAAAAAAAAAAAAAAATTTTATTACTATTTTATTATTATTTCCCATATTAATTTTAAATTAATTACTGGTATATTTAATTTCTTTACAAACAATTTTAAATGTCTCATATAACAATCATTTATGAATCTTTTAGATTGAATTTTATGATTCATAAATTTTTACATTTTTACTGTGGGGGATTTCCCTATATTTAATCAACATTTTTCTTTTTTCATTTTTTTATATTTTTCCCATTTATTATTTTTCTTAAAACATTTATTTATATTAAAATATTTCCTATTATATATGTCCATATTCAACTCTTTTTTTCCCCCCCCTTCTTTTTCCCCCCACATTATTCAATTTTATTATTCCCCCTTCTTCCCTTTTTTATTATATTATATTATTTTTCCATTTTTTTCCCCCCCCCCCCTCCTTCTATATTTATAATCATATTTTTTAATTTTTCATTCTTTTATTTTTTTACATCCTATGAGATTATTTATTTATGTTTTATTATATATAATCATTTTATGAATTTCCTAATAAAACATGATTTTATTAATTTATACCCTTTTATTCTATTTTATATTTCAGGTATAAATTTTTTATTAATTTCCTTAATTATTCCCCTATTTCTTTTTTTTTAAGTTTCCCCCTCTAATATTCCCCCTCCTTTAATTATTTAAATAATATTTTCATTCCTTTTTCCTTCATTCTAAACTTTTATTTTTTAGATTCTCCGTAAACAAAATTATTTTATTATTATTATTTTAAACATTTTATTTTAAAATATGAATATTTTTCTTTCTTTTTTATATAATAAACAAGTTTTATATTTTTTGTTTATTATTCCCCCCCCCGTATATTTTCCATTATTTTTTAATTTATTATTATTAATTTTTTATTAATATATAAATTATTCCCCCATCCCCCGAGAATTTTTTTTTTTCAATAAAGTCTACATGATAAATTATACAGTTAATTTATTCTAATTTTATATTTCCCCAATTCCTTTCAAGTATTAATAATATTCATATCTTATTATTATAATAATATTATTCCTCCTTATTTTTTATGTTTTATTTTAGTCCCCCCCCGCCCCCCCCATATTTTTAATTCCCTTATACATTAATATTTTTTTCCGATTTACTTTTCTTTTCCCAATATAATTAAATTTTTCAAATATATAAGATATACATTAATATTTAATTTCCTAAATTTATTAATATTCAATTTTCCATTCCTTTCATTTATATATTCCCCTATGTCCCATCATTACTTTGAATATTAATATGTTTTTAATTTCCCCCCCTACATTTTTTATTTTTTCTTTTCCCCCTTTATCATTATTTTCCGGTATATTTATTTATATTATAATATTCGATTCCTTTCATATAAATTTTTTCTTCCAAAAATTGTATGATAAATTCTTTTCCCGTTTTAATATTTATATACTTTAGTTTTTTTCTTCATTTTTCCCCCATTTTTTATTTATTATTCATGCGCTAAATCCCTGTCTTTTCTTTTTAGCGGTTCCTTTTTATCAAAACATTTCACGTCTAAGAACAACGATGATTCAAATCCATGTCTAACTTTCGATTAATTCTTGCATTTCTGTTCTACCATGAGCGGCTAAGCACTCTAAGTGCTGGCCTAACCATGTATTTGCTATTGATATGATTGTTTTTTTCTGTTCAATTATGGTTATGTTGTATATCCTTGTAGCCTTTCATTGATCCCTGAGTTTTGATAGTATAGAGGGTGGCTTAGATCTTGTTAATCATGTTATTAGACTTACCATGTTGAACCTGGGATTAGCGGGATTACTAGTGGTAGCTTTGGCATCCTATCCCTAATGTAGGAATTTAACCATAATACCACCTTTTGCCATATTAAAAACTTAAAACAAAACATAACTCCTTTCCAGAGGGTGTTTTAATAATCGGTTTAGATTATAGATTAGTCTTAAGGACAGTTGGGGTTTAACCACTACAAACTTGGATGCCCTGCTCTTGTGATCGTAGGAGAATGTGAGATTGCAGAGTAAGTATAGGACAAACCTCAAATGTCAATTTGGGTCCATCGATATTAGAACTACTAATGGAACTTATAATTGAACATTGCACAGGAAAATGTAATCATAGCATTAGTAATGAAATGGTTAGGCTAGCATGCTTTTCTCCCTAAATCCTTCTATCTATTTAATTTGTTGTATTTACTTTTCTGTATTTATTTAAAATCATCTTTAAAACCATTTTCAAAACGTGACATAATCAAATTAGAACTATTTAACCTTAGCTCTTGGGATGACCTCGGATTTACCAATCAACTACACTATATACGACCGGGTTCTCTGCCCGTTAGTACGTGTAATCGGTAGACGAGTTTTATAAATTTAAAACTTGGAAAATAATTATTTAAAATAATTTATGCATCATGTCTTTTTTATAATTAGCTGAATCACTTTGAGGATCCTGCATAGGATATTTAGAAAATCCATGCACATACATAGAATTCTCTAGAAATCCATGCATTTATTGATAATTAGGAAAATTTTGATAAAAACCACTACAAGGAAATCCATGCATTTGTGTTTGGTAAATTTGTGTGGCATGATTTCGGTTTGATATACATTTATAAACGGGGTATCATGAATAAAATTTATTTGTTGATTGCTTCCCGTAGTTGATAATTGCCTACCATTTAGACTAGACTCAACAATACACAACGTAACAATTCTATTACTTTTAACAACAAATCCCATATATTCATTGACTTCCAAATAATCACATACCTCTACAATATCATAATCCGAGTTGTAAGTTACCATAAAACCACTATAAGCATCGATTCTAGTCTCTCGGATACTACTTCTAGTAAACATGAATATGATGACAACAATGGTAAAATTAGTGTACGTTTTACACAATATAACGTCATACACTCCAACACACCATCCACTCTTTCCAATGCACATTCTTTACACACACGTATTTTGACTGTTTCTTTGACGGATTTCATGGCAAAAGTGAGTTTTTAGTTAAACTTTTGAGTATTTTTAGTGAAAAGAGCTAAAATGAGCAAGAAATAACAATCCAACACGTTTTAACTAAAATCTTCAAGAAAATCTCGCAAATTAATGAAAATCTCGCAAGTTTTATCCAAAATCCCTCAAGTTATATCTTCTTCCTGACAATCTGCCCCGCTACAAACGAGAGCTTTCTTTTTCATCACTCCTATCTCTCAATTATCACCTTGTTAATCCACTTCAAATGGTAATACTCATACGACGATTCGGACGAGGTATGAGTTCCGATATCGGAAGATTCCCATTTGCTACGATGATGACGACGACGAGTATTCTTTTGCTACACAAGAATATCTCAAGAAATTCTCCTCCGCAATCACACCCGATTTACCAAAATCGGACTCTCTTATAATGGAGGATAAGCATCTCGACACTATTCCAGAAACGGAATCGGACGAATTAATAAAGTCTAGTGTTGAGGACCTTGTCCATACCCCAAGTGAGTCCGATGGTATATCCGAAAGTGAGTGTGATGTGCCCGATTGTGATGATTCTCAAACGACAAATTTTTCAACGTTTTCCAATCCTCTCTTCGACGATTCTACCTCTAGTGATGACGAGTCAAGTCATGAGGAGGTTATTCACGAAATAAGTTTTAAAACTTATTCGAACCCTCTTTTTGATCTTGACGAGGAAATCATTTCTAGTGAGTTTAATCCGATTCATAATGAAGACCTCGATTCTACTCCGAAAAATGATCGTTTTGATACCGAGTCTTATCTTCTTGAATCATTACTCAATCGTGATACTTTGATGGCTTCCTCTCCCAAGATTGATTCTCTCTTCGATGAGTTCGCCGGTGAACTCATAACAATTCCTCCAAGAATTGTTAATAGAGAGCACGAGGAATATATTAGTCTTATGGAGAGGTTGCTATACGATAATTCATCTCCCCGTCCGCCGGAAGATTTTCATGTTAATCCAAATACGATCATCGAGTCTCTTCCCACATTTCCTATCCCCGTTGATAATAGTGACTCTCTTAGACAAAAGTCAACAAGTCAAGATGAAGCTGAAACCGAAGAAATACTTATTGGACCAACCCGCACCCATCTAATGGGCAAGGAGATGATAATTCTACTTCCCTTCCCGAGTTCGAATCATTTCATGTTGATTATCCTGATTCGGGAGATTCAACCATTGATGTGGTGGAAGACATCCC
This sequence comes from Tanacetum coccineum, assembly GCA_026074375.1. Taxonomy (NCBI): domain Eukaryota; kingdom Viridiplantae; phylum Streptophyta; class Magnoliopsida; order Asterales; family Asteraceae; genus Tanacetum; species Tanacetum coccineum. Next base: position 18,290 of record BQNB010059231.1, read on the forward strand.
CGTTGATGTGCCTAATATTTTGCCCACCCATCTCACCCTTCATATGGATTTCGACTTCATTCCTTCTCATAATGATCTCGGATCCGATCTTGATGTTTCTTCTCCTTCCGGAGATAGAAACAAGATTTACGATCCGGGGATATGCATTGAAGTCGAATCCACAAGATTTCTTGCTACTTTTTCCCCCGTGATTGATACTTTACTTCCATTTTCATCCAAAAATGAAGACAAAGTTTTCAATCACGGTGTTCTTGCTTCAAAGGAGAAATCTCCTCCTTCTTCATCACATCGGGGCTTTAAAGCTTCCAAGCTTTTTCATCATAAAAGCCCGATGTTGATTCATGGAGAGAACATTCCTATCTTGGATGTTCCGTTTCTCCATTTCTATCCTCCTTGACCAACTCAAGTATGGGGGATCGAGTCAGGCTCAAGACTCGGTTAACAAAAATAAGCGCTTCGTGGGTGGCAACCCATGCTTATCCTTATCGTTTTATTAATGAATAAGTGTGTTGTGAGGAGGCTCGCCTCTACCTTTCTCGTGTTTTGTGGTTTTTTGTTATATGTCCAGGATTGCTATTATGAAACCTCTCGTGCTCATGGTTTTGTCCTCTCTGTTTACTCGTGCTTTAAATCCTAGTTCATTTAGGGAATCCAATATTTCCTAATCTTATCATCTAACGTTTATTTTTTGATTATTAAATAAAACGGCTTTAGATTTACGTAGAGCACTTCTTACGAACTTTTTGGAAAATGTTAATTTCTTGTATGGGGGGGATCTATCGGATTTACTTATGTCTGCAGTCCGTTGTTTTGCACGGAATCCGTTTTTACACCTCAAATACCAAAAAAAATAAACAAATTTAATAATTTCCAAAAATAAAATAATTGTTTATCGCAATGTCGACTTTCCTGCTGGTAGAATAAGATAAATTTTGACTAGATCAAGCGTATATGAGCTATTGCTTGTACCTTAACTTTTAGACTAGCATTCGCGGATATTTTTATTAAGATTTTAAATTTGTCGATGAACTCGTGATAATGTTAGAGTTAATTAATGAGTTAGATGCTAAAAGAGGATTAGTTGGAAATTTAAGAGCTAATAAGTGTGTTGTTTGTGGATTTGCCTCTTCCCATAGCTTACTTAACTCAGACTATAATAATACGTGCTACTATTCGAAAATTAAACTTCTTATCAACGATTTTTGATAGTTTAGTCTATATCAATAATTTTAGTTCAAATTTATACTTAATTTTTCTAAAAAGGAATTTTATCTATATCGTGGTAATCATAAAGTGTAAATAAATAATGATAAAAGGAGGCTAATAATAATATATAAAATTCGTGGGAAAATAAAAGTATTGGCATATCTTGCCGGCTCACAACCGATGTTGAGTCTCTCTATAAAAGGCACATAGTAATTCATCGTGACTGATAAAAGTTTATTGCATCTTGCGGCTCACAATCCGATGATTGTCAGACTTTAAAAAGGTCGAGGAGGGGAATTTCATTACGTTTAAAGGATGTGTAATTATAATTTAGTGTTAATAAAGTGATTTAATTAAATATAGGAAAATCTCTTTTCTTAAATTTCAATTATAATTTTGAACTATAACTATTCGTCTTAGTTGTGTTCTTTATGTATATACGGGAAATCAGAGTTTGATTCGAAGGTCCGTGAGTTCGTTACTTGGTATACTGTGGTGTCAAAAGCTGGTCATCTTAGCTGCAAGGTTAGATGTGTCTCAAGACGAAAGTCGCTAGCATGGATGATCTCGCCTTAAAATTCATTACTTTTGGGTGGAACGTGAAACATAAAAATTTACAAAAGTTGGATCTATGGGTTGAAATCGAAATAAGTACATTATCCTAAGACTATAATAAGTGTCAGGAGCAAAACAGTTTCACAAGAACGTGTATGTGTAGTGTTAGCTACTCTTAATCTTATTATCGTAATGTGATTTCGTTTTTAAGCTTGGTTTGGGACAAGTAAAAAATTGGGGACGATGAATTTATCTTTTTGAGCATTTTAGGATTAAAATGCGTCTTGTTCTATGACCTTAAGTTAATAAATTATCCGGAAGTCTTAAAAGTTAGTTAGTTGTGAAAAAGAAAATTAAAAAAAATATGTAAATAGATAAATAATTGCCAATAACTATTAAGGTCGTTGGTAATAAGTGTTGATGTATAAAATGTGGTCAAAAACGGGCCTTTTCAAAACTAAGTGTTTCTTTCAATTCCCCTTGATGACACTTAGCTACCTTTTCGAGGGTAATTAGTCGCAGGGAGGGTTGAGATTCTTGTTTTCTAAAGTAGTTTTTGTTAGCCTCAGATTTATTGAGGCAGAACAAGGAAGATCGGTCATCTTACGACTGGGTTTCGGTCTTTATTAGTTAATGTTGTAACAGATAATATATCGGGAATCGAGGCTTCGATAGGTTAATCTAATTTGTGATATGTTTTGGGATTAATACCAGCAAAACCGAGCGCCGGGTCCTAGTTAAATATCCGCGCGTAACATTAAATCGTGTAGGGGTATAATATCTATTTAGATAATTTCTAAAAATATCATTAAATAATATTTAGCATATTTTTCTGTTTATTTTTAAGATAATATCTAATTACTCACATAGTTTTATAATATCAAATTTCTTTCTATAGTTTTTCTCTCATCTCTCTCTCCTCTATCGTCTCCATAAAAATTCTTTTTTCTCTTTTCTAGTTTTGTGATTTTTTAGTGTTTTATGAAGTGGTCAGTGGTAAATCGGGTTCCTAAATTGGTATCAATCGCCTCGGGTGGATTTCGTGGTATTTTTCTTTGTGGTAGTGTGCATATTCGAATCGAAGTTGGGTTATTATTTGTGTGCTATGGGTGAAAAAAACAAGAAAGAAACAAAAACGTGTGGAAAACGTAGAAAAAACGAGTGGAAAACTGTTGGCACCGAAACGAGCGGAATCTGATAGAACGGTATCGAACGAGGCGGACGAACGAGCGGATCGAACGAGGGATCGAATTGCGGACCGGAATAGCGGAAATTCGAAGAACCGGACCGAACTAGCGGATCGAACGAAGCGCGACGAACTAGCGGACAGAATACGAGCGGCATCGAACGAGGGATCGAACGAGCGGATCGAACGAGCGGGAAATCTGAACGAGCGGATTCGAACGAGGGATTACGAACGAGCGGATCGAACGAGCGGATCGAACGAGCGGATCGAACGAGCGGATCGAACGAGCGGAACCGAACGAGTGAACCGAACTAGTTGAACCGAACGAGCAAATTTTTTTTGGACCGAACGAAATTTTTTTTAGCAATCTTGTGTGAAGAAAACGGTTTCAGTAAAACAGCCATAACTTTTGATCCGTAAAGTCGTTTAGGGCCCGTGACTCTCAAATCGAAGATGAAAAACGGACGGATCACCGCTATTAACTAGTCTTTAGCTGGTTAAGGACTTATTCGCAGCCCAAAACATCGTTTTCTGATGATTTATGACATTTTTCAGTCTTTTTGGGGAATTAGTGTTAGAATGGTTTTTGTTTCTAGCTCACGGCCATCTGGTATTTTTAGGCCGTTTCAGTTTGTGAGCTACTTAAACAAACAGCTTTATCCCTAGCAGAAAATTATCTGTTTTAGACAATTAAATCATTGGACGCTGATTCCGAATCAAATCACTCACCGGGTTTCTATTTGATTTTGTAAAATCCCGTTTATTACTTTTATCGGTTTTAATCTTAGACGTGTAAAATCCCTGTGACGTGAATTGCTTACACAACCACAAACTTTCAATAAATTATTATTACTTAAGATCCAACAAATCTTTTACACTTCATAATTCACGTTAAAATGGGAACAAAGGTTACTTCATCTTCGGGTTCTTTTTTTTTTTTTTTTTCTTTTTTAATTATTTTTTTTTTATTTAAACTTTTTTTTTTTTTTTTTAGTTTTAGAGGAACCTGAGATACAGAAACTGAAGATGCAAGCAAAAAGAATTTAACAACACACCACCACTCGTAAAACTCCTTGACAAATTGTAATGCACCTCAGACAACAATTCCAAACATTCTCTCGAGCTCTAACCCACTTCAATGTACTACGAAGTTTATGAGAGCTTTTCACGACTCTTTGATGCGAATGAGGACTTTTCAGCGTCTGTGCTATCTAGAAACATGCAGAATTAGGAAATGCCAATTCAGCTGAATCATTCATGAGAAGGGACTCCAATTTGATTGCGTGCGAATCAAAGGGCAGTTTGAACATTTCATACATTCAAAGATGTTCGAGCTTTCCAAGTATAATACAAATGCTCGGGATCTATATTAAAGATTCAATGCATACACTACATGGAAGCTTCAACATTCAGGGAATAGAAACAATCATCCAGACATGAACTCATTGAACAATGTATAATAGAAGAGAAGTCATGAGCAGAGCTTAAGATGAGTTGAAAAGTTGAGTGAAAGACAGTTGCAGATTCAAAAGTGCACGGTTCAAGAGGTTCATCCATCGGTTACAAGTTCAGGAGATGAATCATGCTAGTGGGATGGTACAGATGAAGGATTGAAAAGAAGGAATTGGAAGAACATTACGTTTTCCTGGCAAAGAATCAGGAGGTGCTTTCACCTGAAGAATCAGTTCTACTAGTAGCCATTGGAACAGGTACCAATACCATGATGGAATATGTTGTGTTTGCCAATGTGAGACGACATTCTGAGCAACCTGAATCCATTAACGAGCACATATGTTTTGGAGAAGGATTGATAGCAATGTCATATCTTGATTCACTCTAGTATATGTATCTATGATAATCCTGGTTGATCAAAAGGCGAGAATGTGTTGATGAGCGTGCTTGCGCTTGCTAAATTTAATTGCTAATTTGACTCATTGATATTGAGGGAAAACAAAACGATTTTTAAGCAAATAAAAAAGCAAACGCATATTTGATCAAGAATGGAAAAGTGCAAACTAACCTTGATGACACTAATAGTGCTTTGGGAGAGGCTATTAGTTGCCGGAATAGTTGTATGATTGCACATCAGAACAAACCAGAATGAGTTGGAAGTACCAAGCCTTTAATGACCGACGATTGATTATGAGATTCTCATACAAAGTTAAATGAAAACTCTAGGACTATTAGCTTTAAAGACATGAAATTAAAGAAAGGCTGAAAAACTAAAGCCTATGAATTTCTAGTTCTTAATCTAGAAACACGAATGAATTAGTCAAAAAGAGTCTTTTAACAAGGTCACAACTGGAAGTTATCTCAAAGAGAACACAAAGGTCATTTCGGATTTAAAGGTTAAGGAAGAAAAAGATATTGACAAGATGATTGAAATGGACAAACAGTTAAAGTTTTTGAACGAAATTGTTTATACTCGTAATCAGTCAATTCAGACCATTCATATGTTAGCACCTAAATGCGCGACATATAATGGTAGACTAACCTTTGCCAATCCAAGGTACCTCAAGAAAGCTCAATCTGAAAAGCCTGTTTGTATGAGTCCCCTATGATACTTCAGATCTGCAAACAGATTTTCCCCTGATCGGGACAGAGACCAAGACTTCCTTGATAACCAAGAGTAGATCATAAATTAGAATAACGATCAGTGAACCCTAGATACACTCGAACAGTATAGTCTTTATGAAAATTTCAAAGCAAAAACCTTCACTGTCTACACAAAAATCCTAATTAAGGGCCATTTCATTACTTCCTCCCACCATAAATTCATCACCCCCCCCCCACACCCCCCCCCACACCCCCCCAACCCCTGGAGAAAACGTTTGTTAGAATCAAAACCAACATTGCTAAAAACGTTGCCTTTCTACCCGTTTCAAAAATCCATTAGTAAAAGTAGACAAGTTTTTAACGTAAATGACATTTAACATCAATCCAATTCAGGGGCAATTGTTGATAAATCTTGTTTACACATACTAGTGATTACTTCGCGTGAAACTGCTCATGATATGGAACTTTTGCTTACAACTTTCTACTTGCACTTCTTTCAGAAAATCACAAAATGATAGCTTTCGTTTTGAAACATGAAACTTAAACGGAAATGCATGAAAGATTTTGGTACGTTAAATCTTTGAAAGAGATTGTGAACTTGCTCATTAAAAAATTATGAGGAAGGCTGATTTTTTCAAATATTTGATCTACTTTTGGGTAAGAGTGTGTCGTATAAAGATGTTATATATTTCATATTTGCATTCTTTGTTGAATATATGTCATACTGAATTGCAATGATGTATCTTTCATAAAGTCACGAATGTGAATGTTTTGCCACAAAGCTGTCAAAACAAACTGTATCTGTTATAACGAAGTTCCATAATAAGCTTTAAAAAAGATTTTCTAACTGAAAAACACACGATTTTCTCTTGAACTTTCTTGCTGTCAACCTTGTAAAGAACAGTGTGATAAGATAGTACAAATACCTAGTTTGCAATAGACAATGCATCAAATGTACGAAGTTATTCTGTACTGGGAGGTGACACGATGAAAATTATCATGAAAACTACAAGATTTGAAAGTCTTTTTTTTTTTTTTTTATTTTTATTTTTTTTTTTTTTTATTTTTTTTTTTTTTTTTTTTTTTTCTTTCTTTTTTTTTTTAAAATGCAAGGACAAAACATGGTATAAATGAGTGAAAGCAACTCTATTCTAGTAACAAAAGAGAAAGTTCTGTGGGAAATCAGTTTGATAAACCACTGTTGTTCGCAACCAAATGCTCATACGACTTTCCAAAACATCAGTTTTAGGAAAAAAGATACTCCTTTTTCAATTCTCCTGAAATGAGAAGTTGGGGTTTTCAAACAACAGTCGGTTAATAAAATAATGTGTCGGTGGTTTATTTAAACCAGTCACTCAACAGAGTTTGCCTCAGAATAGAAACCAAGCGGTTCGAAACACAAATGTGCTTAAACCAGGAATGTTTAGAATTGCCATCCACCACAACACAAACTAAACACCAGTTGCCTCATGCTTTAGGAATACTAATCTCTCATGTCTAAATCTTAGGAGTAATTCAAATAGTGTTAGAGACCACAGCTTAAGAGCTATCAGTGAAAGATAAGGTCGTGGCCAAACATTAGTCAAGTGAAGTTTACAAAAGAAGGAAGTAAGAAGACATCAATTGGATTTCTAGTATATTAAGAAAACAAAGTCTGTAAACGTACGTGTAATGACAGTTCAAACTCAAGAAACTCGAATGGCAAATGCTGGTTTGTGTCTGATTGTGAGAAAATGTAGTGTTTAATTCAGATCATGATGCTTGTTTTTTAGATACATGAAAGAGTGAATGCTGAACTAAAAAGTAAGGTAGTGTATTAGTGCTAGTAAACCAAGAGAAAAGCGAAACAATCTGTTGCACACCCATAGAAACAGTTGCATCCAGATACCACTATTCAGAAATACAAGAGTTACTATAAGGAGTTGTATGAGAATACAATAGGAATAGAAATGGTGGATAAGCTAAGATGATGTCCAAGGTTATTACGATGGACACAAAAGGATTAGGACAAAAAGCTATGGATGCAAAGGATTAAGGAAATATGTGAATTAAAAGTATGTAGTCCCACTATATGACTTGTCTCTAGGATAATAATGTCTGGAAGATATCAAATTCCTCTAGGATCCAATATGTCCAATATTCCATCGTCCTCTAATTCTCTTGCAGATTGTACAATCATCACTATTCATTGTTTGACTTTGATGCCACAAAGCAATGAGGGCAATCTCAAGCTTTTGTGTATTTTGTGAGAATTTTCTGGGTACTGTTCGTTTGGAAATGATCAGTTTGCTCCAATTCTTGGTTATGGAAGATCTGATTCAAGGATGTAATGATCAACGGGTTTATTACGTCGAAGCACTCAATCACAATCTATTCTCGGTTGTCAATTCTGTGATGCTGATTTGGAGGTTGCTTCATGGAAATCTACATGTTTTGTGAGAGATCTTCAGGGAACGATTTACTAATGGTAGTCGTGGATCTGACTCTTACCACATATCTATTACAAGAAACAACTTCTCAACTCTAATCTGTTTCACTGGATAAAGGCTTCACCAAATCCATAAGCTATGGTTATGGCATCGAAGACTTTCTATCTTAACTTTAATTACATCACCTTATTCAAAGGAAAGATGTTGTGACAGGCTTACCTAAGTTGACATATGTCAAGGATCAACTTTGTTCGTCTTGTGAAATGAGTAAAGCAAAAAGAAGCTCATTTAAGTCAAAAGCTGTTCCAAGTTCCAAAGGAAGGCTGAATTTGCTTCACATGGACTTGTGTGGTCCAATGCGCGTTGCAAGTATAAATGGGAAGAAGTATATTCTGGTGATTGTTGATGACTATTCAAGATACACTTGGACTCTTTTTTCTTCTCGAATCCAATGGATGAAACACAGAAGTTCTCAAAGACTTTTCACGATGATTCAAACGCATCTTCAGCTCAAGTTATTATTGTCTCGTACTGACAAAGGCACAGAGTTGACCTTAACAAGGATCATCCATGCTTATTGCAAAGAAGAAGGCATTGAACATCAAACTTCCACATCCTGAACACTGAACAGAATGGCGTTGTCGAAAAGACGGAACGATACACTTGTGGAGCTGCTCGAACGAGCTCTTCAGTCTTCTAGCTTCCATTTTCATTTTGGGCTGAAGCAGTTGCAACCGCATGCGGGATATTACTCAGAACGATCCATCATCATATCGACTTTATGGACAAGACGGCGTATCGCATCTTTAATGACTCAGGAAAACCTTCAATAAAACATCTTTACATCTTTGTTTGCATTTGTTACATAAAATAGAGATGGGGTAAATCTGGATAAGATGAAAGAAAAAAGGGGATCCATGTGTTCATGGTGGATATTTACTCAGTCGAAGGGATATCGTGTTTACAACAAGAGAACACGCTTAATAGTTGAGTCCATACATATCAAGTTTGATGAAATCAAAGAAATTGATTTGATCACAACAGTTTCAGACCTCGCTACACAACGACAGAGATGACTGGTGTGAGAGAGGATGTCTTTCAGGCCTCGTTCCTCAAGGACAAAAAGGCGTCAGACTATGACAATCTCTGACCCGTGCCCACAAGACAAAAGTTGTACCTACAGCAGAAAAGACAGATTCGTCACAAAAAGGGTTAGTATTCTCTCTTCAGTTCTTTTACTTAGAAGAATATTACAATCAATACACGGTTCAAGCTGAGGAAATCAACAATGATCCAAGCACTAGGAATGCATCATTTCTAAAAGAAGCTAAATTTGTCAATCTTTTTGTACACGGGTACAAGAAATTGGTGAGCTCTTCCTCAGACATCATTGATTAATACGATGTGCATTATTTCAACACAAAGTCTTGCATTACGATGGACCAGAGATCTCCATTTGAACAAGTTTTGTGGAAATCCAACCATGCCAGTTCAAACAAGTCGACAGCTTGCCACAGTCCTGATAATGTGTATGTTGCGCTCACAGTGAGTATTGTTGAACCGAGAACATTAAGGAGGCATGGCTGATTTCTGCATGGATGAAGCCAATGCAGGATGAACATCATCAGTTCGACAGACTAAGAGACTGGGAATTCTAGTCGACAGAACCATTTTGGCAGATGATTATAAAGCTAAAGTGGGTTATGGAACACAAGAGGATGAAGATCGATGTAATTCGCAACAAAAGCATACTCTGTTGCTATAAAGGTTTGCTCAAGAAGAGGGTATTGATAATTTGAAGAATCATTTTTTTTTTTTAAAAAACCCAGTTGCTCGCTTGGAAGCGGTTCGGATTTTTATTGCCCACGCGCACCACAAGTCTTTTCAATCTATCAGATGGACGTGAAAACGGCATTTCTTAATGGATCCATTGAAGGAGGGGTTTATGTTGTTTAGCCAGGAAAGGGTTCGTTGATAGATCAATCCAGTAAAAGTCTACCTTTAAGGGACAGCTTTTGTATGGATTAAGCAAGCTCAATGACGGCTTGGTACGAATGACTATCAAACTTTTGATGTCCAAAGGCTTTTATAAAGGTACATTTGACCCAACTTTATTCAAGATAAATTACAGGGGAGGATATTTCATATTTGTGCAGATTTACGTTGATGACATAATTTTTGGATTGACTAAATCCTAAATATTCAAAACCGATTGAAAAAATTAATGCTCAGTAGATTGAAATGTTCCTTAAGGGGGGAGATGAAATTCTTTTTAGGACTTAGATCCCAGTCACTGAAAGGTATTTTTATCAATACAGGCCTCATGTCGCTTTTAGAAATTCTGAAAAAGATAATATGGACAATTGTCACTCCATAGGTCACACCAGTGGCTACAACACCCTAAACTAGATGTAGATTTGAGAGGAGAACCCGTAGACCAATCTGATGATGTAGTAAATCGGGTACTCATGTACTTGACATCTAGTAGACCAGACTTAGTGCAAGCAGTATGCTATTGTGCACGTTATCAAGCACGACCAACTCAAAAGCACCTCAAAGAGGTTAAAAGAATCTTTAAATACTAAGGGTACCATGTAACATGGGACTCTGGTATCAAGGATTCTGGTCTATTGAACTAACAGCATTTTCCTGACGCTGATCATGCCGGATCCTTGCATATCGAAAAATGATTCTGGGGGATTCAGTTCTTGGTGAAAATTGTAAGCCTGGATGTCAAAGAAACAAAACTGCACTGCAATGTCTTTAGCAGAGAGAGTGTACGTGGAGTTTATCTGCAACGTTGTGCTCAAGATAATGTGGATGAAGGACGCAGCTTCAAGATTATGGCATTCAAACTATAAACAAAATACGTTGTACCTGCGACTCTCAATCATCCATAGTTAATTCTCATGAAACCTGTAAAAAATTCGCTGTCTCAAAGCAACATCTACACTCGGTATCCAATTTCATAAGGAACAGGTTGAAATGGTATAATTGAATTATATTTTGTCAGATAACTGAATAGCCAATTAGCTGACATGTTTACAAAAGCCCTTTTGAGGAATCGTTGAAGTATCTTTGTCAGAAGGAGTGGTATGAGATGTTGACTCGCGGGAATGGAGGTTCTGACAAATGAGACTGCGTGATATCATGATCAACATCATCATGTACATATTTTTGAAAAAAAAGAAAAATACAAAAATATAAAACTTCAAAAAAAAATAAAAACAAATAATACAAAAGCAAAAAAAAAAAAATCAAAAAAATTTACAAAAAGATTCTTCTCGACATGTCTCTTGGAATCGATAACACTTTACGTGCTTCAGAATGTCGCATTACATTGACCGGGTGTGTAAATGAAGTTGATAGCTAGCGTTTGCAAATCATTTCTAAAAATTTAATTTCATAATTTTCTAAAGGTTATGTGCATACATAATATCAGTACAATAACCGGACTTCAATAAAGGAAGGTTTTATATCTTATCTCCCATCGAGAAAATTACCGTTTCTCGGTCTTGAGCTGTTTTACTAGACATTTAATGTTTTTAGCTCAAGAAATGGATAGTGTACGTTTCAGTGCGCTCTACCCTTACCGTAGAAGAGAAGTCACCTTATACATCTGTTTTTCAAAGAAAGTTGAACACAATTTTTCAAGTATTTCTCGTGACAATTCTACTCTTTCACAAATTGGGTGTTCAACACTCCATCCTTCACAGTGTTTTCAAAGACAACAATTTTCAATTGGTCCGTATTCTTGAGGGGGAGTTTTTCGAAAAAACAAAGTTTTAAATGTTCTTTGATTCATCAAACAACGACAAAACTCTTATGTATTCAAAACAATATCAAATGTATCCAAACATTCATGCTTGATAATATTTTCTCCACTAGTATTTTCAAGATATATTTTATCAAAGTATTTCAAAAACTAAGTGTTTATTATTTAAAATAAGGGGAGAAAATGTAATTAAAATATGATCTATTCGACTCAAAGTGCTGAAGAAAAGGTTTTATGGTTCGATCTAATACCCAACAACATCTTAATTTCACGACGATTCTGAAGTCATAAGGTGGTTAGGTTAGGAATCAATCCTATGATCCAACCAGAACCGGAGGATCTACCCAAGGATAATCAAAAGTTCTAGAAAAAAGCAGTCTTAGGTATGATTAAGATGAATGTATATGGGAATAATGCCGACTAAGATTGAGTTAACACTGGAACAATCACAACAAGGTGTTAGTAATGACGTCTTGGTAAGCATTGAAGGCGTTGAAGAATTAAAAAGAAATGTATGGATAAAGGGTGTAAACAAAGAAGCCCTCCACACAACTTAAGGCAGAAAACGGGTCTCAATACATATCTGCTACTAGAATCACAAGATGATTGTGTATTGAAAACGACATCAAGGACCCAGTCGATGCTTTGCACAACATTCCCCAGCCACTTCGGGTTTTCTCTTAACAGCAAAACTTCGTCTCATTCTGTCACGGAGATACACACGTTTATCTATTGAATCTCACTCCGAGATTGTTGTATTGATAGGTGGCAATATGCTTCCAGCCCTACCGTTGTACAAAAACCAAAATGCACTAATGAGTCTAGAGCCAAGAGATCAATCAATAAATTCGTTAGGAATACATTCCATTTCATAACACTTGTTGAACATCATCAGGTTCACAAGTGTTATCAAGAGTCCTAGCAATAATCATTATGATATTTCCAGAACCATTCTGAGTGATACTCTTTTAGTATTCACAATGACGACATGGAATCCTTCCAGTGATCATCATCATTCAGCACTGCGGTAGGTTGACTTGCGAGATTCGATATAATCAATTTGTGACACTGGATATCGATTTGGTCCTGTAAATGAATTGACGGTTGATGAATTTTGATAAAAACATGACACTCTCGATGTGTTACAAAAATCTTTATCGAAGTAACATGTCGATTGATTTTTAAATCAATTTTCTCGTTTATCCTAACATTAATCCTGTCGGTCAACAGTGGTAACGGCAACCTCAAATCCCCATTCAATGTATTAAAGATAATCTAATAGAAGCTTAAGATTTAAAAGACAAAGACTTCCGCTAACTTGATTTGAAGTTTCAAGATTAATGCAAATGTATGAGCATGGTTGGTCAAAACAAAAAGATGAAGATGGAAAAGACGATAAAGAACTGACCAAAAGCTCAAATATTTTTAAAAAAATGATTTTTTTTAAACAATCATTTATATGTCTCCTCAATTCAAACATCTCAAGATAGTCAAATGCAATTAAATAATGGAGCTAGTTCGAAAGATAGACCACCAATGCTTGGAAGGAAGATATTCACAGTGGAGATCCGTTTTATACGGTACTTGACACAAAACAATTGTGGCGGAAAAAAACAAAGAACCCCCCATAACCTACCCACAAGGAACTACTAAGCCACACCCCACAGCTGTTCACCTAATCCACGCCCTCGTTCCCCACGCAACGCCCACTGCCATGCTCTCCCACTTTGCCTTTTTTGTGGCTTAGGCTCCTGGTGTGTGTAGATTCGCTCTAGCATTCCTGGCCTCGCTCTGGATAGAGAGTATACATGAGTCTCCATCCGCAACATAGAACACTTTCGTCTAGAAAAAGGACCCCCAGCTCAACGAGCTTCGCTTTTAAATTGTTGTGTTAGAGATGAAATTTATTCCTCACCCCCTCCTGTTGGCATGCACCCGTTCAAACCACTACAAATGAACCAAGGTGGCTCCGCACATTGAAAGGACACGACTCACTCAAATCACACCCATTCCGGACGTATCGCTCGCTCCTCGCATTGAACGTCTTACAAGATGTAACGACTATTTTTTTCTGGGATTATGGGAAGTTTCTCTCTCAAGATGGAGAAGACAATGGAGTCTGTCCATTACTCAGATTTTACAAATTGATGAATAGTTAACAAGAAACAAATTGCAATTGTCAAACACTGCGCATAGTGAAGTTCAATTTCTTCAACAACTTCAACCAGAATGGTCAAGATTTGTGACGATTGTCAAGCAAGCAGAAAAAATAGACATCGTCTCATATCACAGATGTTTTGACATTCTGACAGCCGTTTTAATGGAGGTTAATGATATTTCGTGCTTGAGGAATAGCACAAAGTGCATCATTAGCACTAATGCGGCTGCTCAACAATATTAAGTCGCCTACTTACTTCACAGAAATAGAACAAAACCTAAAGATCAAATGCAACCATATCTTACACAAGACCAAGTGCATCTACCAGACACAAAAGGCAAAGAAGATCCGCCAAACCAATTAGAACCTCCATCTGCGGTCAGGTTTCAGTTTCCGATGAAGACAGTGATCCTGAACAAGACAGATGAGACAAGGAAATGCCAAAATAATTATATTAAGTGTAATAAGTGTGATTTAATAAATATAGGGAAAATCTCTTTTTCTTAAACTTAAATATGCTTTTGAACTAAGACTATTACATTATAAGTTGTGATTTTATGTATATTCGGAAAACCTAAGAGTTTTGAAACCAAAGGTCTGTGAGTCCCGATACTAGTTTCTGTGGGGTGTTAAAAGCCTGGTCACTTAGCCGCAAGGTTGGGATGTGCCGAGACGAAAGTCGCTACATGGGATGATCTCGCGTTCAAACTCATTACTTTTGGGTAGAACGTGAAGCATAGAAATTTTGCAAAACGTTGATCTACGGTTGAAATTCGAAATAAGCACATTCACCTAAGATATAATAATTGCTGGGAGCGAAAAGTTTCACAAGGTACAAGTATGAGTAGTGTTAGCATCTTAACTTATATTTAACGGTGATTTTGTTTTTAAGCTTGGTTTGGGAGAAGTGAAAAGTTAAGGACGATGAATTTATCCTTTTTGGGCATTTTAAGATTGAAATACATCTTATTCCGTGACCCTAAAAGTTATGAAAATAACGAAAGTCCAAACATGTTAGTTTGTTGCTAAGAATAAGAAAAAGGAAAAATACAAAAATATGTATGGGAATAAGTATAGATTTATAAAATTGATCAAAACGGGGATTTTCAAAGCTATGGATTCTTCAATTCCCCTCGATGAACACTTAGCTACTTTTCGAGGTAATTAGTCGAGGGGATTAAGATTCTTGGTTTTCTAAAGTGTTTACTTATGGCATTGCATGAGGACACGACAATATCTTAGTATAGGGGATTTTGGTATGTGCTTAATTACACATACATTTTGCCTATAAAACGTGCCTAAAATGACCAAAATATACCAAAAAATACATTGTATTTGTGTGTATTATGATTTATGATTGTGCACGTAACGGATATTCACTAAAGGACAAAATCAAGCCAAAACGGACAAAATTGAGCACAGGAATGGAAAGGTCGTGAAAAGTCAAAGTCAAAGTCAGCAAAAGTCAAAATCAAAGTCAACACCGAAAAGTCAAAGTCAAAGACAAAGCCGAAAATGAAGAAATCTTAAATGGACCAACCCGCACCCATTTAATGGGCCGGGTCAGCCCATTAAGACTTTATCTAAAAGTCTTACAAGCTTTAATGTTTAAAAAGCCCAAAATCCAAAACCATACCAAACCGACCCATTAACTAAAGCCCATAACCACCCTTAATAACCGTTAGTCCACAACACCCTAATCCCTTTCATAGTTAGTCCTTAGGGACTAACATTGCTAGTCCTTAAGGACTAGCTCTGTTAGCCCCTTTAACCTATAAACCTTTGCACCCCACGTCCTTTTTCCCTAACCCCGTTACCCTATATCCCCAAATCAAAAACACCCGCCAAAACCCTCTCACTATTCACCATCCCTGACCCCTCACCTCGACCTCTGCACCCTAAATACAAACCTATCACTCTCCCATCAAACCCCACCCCATAACACAACAAACCACGTTGGCAATCCCCTAGTTCTTCATTCGTCAATGGTAGAAGACAAGGATTTAATGGCTCAGATTAAAGAACTTGGGGAACAAGATTTTTCAATGGCTAAGATGATACTTTAAAGACACTCACACAACAAGCACACATTGAAGCTGTTCTTCTTCTATAAATAGACTTAGCTTATTTTATTTTAAAGTGTGTAATTTTAGGAGTAGTATAATTTTACTTTTAGTGTTTTTATGTCAATTAAATTCTGTCATTTTACTTTCAAAATGTAATCTTTTAATGTTTTGAATGAAATTTATGTTTTATGAAAATCTGTCCTTTTAAGCTCTTTTGTGCATTTCAGTTTTAAACTGTTTACAAGTCTTATTTATAAGCTATTATAAGCTTATAAAACCATCTTAGACTCATTTAAGGTTTTCAAAAAGGTTTTATGTAAGTTACTGTTACATTAACCAAGATTAGGGTTATTAGCTTTTTGGATGATAAGCTTACAATGGAAGAGCTTATAGGGTTTTAGATTGCTTATTTATAAGCTGGGTATGTTACTAGAGCTTATTATGACATTAATAACTCTTGTTTTGAGCAAGGGGTTGAGGTACACACTCCTTTTTACCATTTTTAGCTTTATTTCTTGTTTGAGCTTATCATGCTTATTGTCTGCTTTTTGCCTACTTATTTCTGCTTATCTTGCTTATTCTGTCCTTAAGTAGTTTAATATACTTAGTTTAAAGTTTATGCATAGCTTGCTTTAAAAATTTATGTGTTATGTCTAATTTTAGTCAGAACTGCTCATTAGCTTATCTCATAAATAAGTGCTTATTTTTCTTAAATGTTTGCTTATTTGTCTCTTATATGCCTAATGCTTGATCTGTTTTCAAGTTTGAATGCTTTTTGAAATATGTTTTAAGAATAAAAGAACTTTTCAGTTTTAAAGGAGTGTTTGGGTCAAGGTTATAAAATGGGTAAAAAGGGGTATAAAATGTCTTTGGTCCTCAAATCACTTTCATTTAGCCTTAATTCAGTCTTTAAGTTAGTTTTTTCAAGTTTTTGAAGTTTAAAAATCAAATCTTAGGTTCAATCTATTCAATGTTTAAATCTGTGGAAATCTAGTTTAAAATTCAGCTTGTATGATTTGAATTTTGATTTGGTGCCATGTAGTGTTGTTTTCATATTGTATTTTGTGCCTTAATGCAGTAGTATCAAGATTTGGTTAAAGTGCAATTGTCATTATGGTTTTAGTCAAAATCTGTCATAGTGCATGTTTTTAGCTTCAAAAAGTCCATTTTTAATCTTAATTTTAAGTTAGTTAATAATTGTTTTAGAGTCTGATTTTCATAGCATAAGTAGTTTGTAGTATAGATTTTATCTGTTTAACTTATTTTGCATTTTAGTCAGCTTATACTAGCTTATTTATAGGGCTGCAAAAGCCATTTTCTATTTTAAAGAAAAACAAAAATAGTGCATTTTGAAATCAGCCTTTTTCATAAGCCTTTTTTATGGCTTATCTGAATTTCAAACTCATTTTTCTTTAATGATTATTTTAGCTTATAGGATAAGCTTGAATTGTATATAAGACACTAAGCCATAAGGATCCATTTACTAGCTTAAAAATAAGCTAGAAAAGTGTCCATTTGGCTGTTTGGCTAACAGTTTTGAACTATTTGCTTATTTGCTTCTTTAAGATTTTCAGCTGATTATCTTTGCTTATTTTTATTCACAACTGCTTATTAGGTCTAGGTTATCATCATTTCTAGCTTATTTGTCATTTCTAATTGCTTTTTAGCTTCTAAGTCTTAGTTTAAAAGTAAAATTAGTTTAGTATCTGTCATTGTGGTTACTTGTTTTTAAGTTTTTTTAGTGCTTTTCTGTTTATTTTGTTGGCTTAATTTTGTTCACCAGTGCTTATTAGGGTTAGGGCTTTATATGTTTTAGCTTATTTGTCTCTTTGGTTGCTTATTTACTCTTAAAAAAGTAAAAAACTTAAGCCTTTATAACTTAGTGTTATAAAACCAAGTCTGCCAGCTTATTTTTGCTAATTCCCAGCTTATTTCTAAGATTTGAAAAAAGTTGCTTTTTAAAAGTTTGTTGTTTTTGCTTATTTTATAAGTTAAAAAAAATATTTGTTAAAAAAGAGAGGCCACGAGGGTCGAACCTATGACCTCTCCCTTTATATACCAAAGCCTCAACACACACACTCACAACCAGCAGCACCAGTAGGGCCATCTGGTTTTACTTTGCACAATTTAATACTTATACCCTTTTTCCCCTTTTAGCTTTCAGCCTTTATTAGCTTATTTCTAGCTTATTCCAATAAGCTGTTAAACCCAGCTTATTTTTCTTAGGTTTAGCTTAGTTCAAACTACTTTTCATGAATTTTTTAGATTTTTCCAACTTTGTTTAGTATTTTTGATTAATTTTTTTTATTAAAACTGTTTTTAATTCATATTAAAGTAAATAAAAGTCAAAAAAATATAATTCTTTTTTTTTAATTTTCTTTTATCATTTAGGATTTATAAAAAATAAATTTGCATGTGTAGGGTTAAAATTATAGAATTTAGTTTTTTTAAAGAACGGGATTAGGATCTCGTTATCGTTTTTCGTGTTTTAGCTTTAATTGCTTTTGTTTTAGGCTTGCTTTTACTTGTTTTTGCATTTTATTTGTAGAAATAGGAAACCAAACCCAATTTGTGATATTCAAGCATTCTTCCACAAACGTTACCTCGATTTTCCATTCACGCCTCGTCGGGACACGACCCGGGAAGGTTTTTAAGGGTTTTACTTTGGCAAAAGTAATTATCCTTTTAAAAGCTTTATGGAATTCTTATCATTGATATTTTTGAGATAATTCTCATTATATATTTATATTATATATTTATTATATATTATATTTATATAATACTAAAAGGAATTGTTTTAAGTGAATCAATTTTTGATTGTGTACGTTCTACAAAGGCACGAAAGAGAATTTTTATGGAGATTATAAATGTTTTAATGTCTTTGTTGGTTCTTCTATAGTTCATCAACCACCGGGAAATGATATTCAAGCTTTTGTTGATTTGTTCAATGCTGTACTGGCTGCTCGTTCACCAACAGGGTCTTCAATTTCAGGAGAAGCTTCTGTACGTTCAATGATGTTGGTCTGGTTCGGTCCCTTACGCGAATCCAAGAAGTGATGGACTTGGATCATGCTGATTCACTGAAGGTCGCACCTGGGCTTGTAAAGGTTTTAGTGCTGGTGATAAAAGAGAATGTTCATGCTGCTGAGGCTAATGCTGGAAGGAGTCATAATGCTACAAAACCTACTAATCGCATA
>BQNB010059232.1:0-29214 GCA_026074375.1 Tanacetum coccineum
AAGTCTTTGGATGATGGGTTGATTCAATTAATGGCGGATGAAGATGTGCTCACATTGTTAAAATTCGTGCCTAGGTTTAAAGGAGTTAAGGTTTATATCGAAGCTGATGTGCCATTGATTGAACAAGACATGATGAAGGTGAGGAGTGGACAGGCCAAGGGTGTAGTGATTGAACAAATAGTGAAAGATGATAGGGTAGAAAAATTGTTGTTGTTAGAGTGGTAGGGTTCCAAATAATTAGGAAATAAGGGGAAAAAAGTTAATACTTAAGCTAGTAAGGTTTTTAATCCTTTGGTTGAATGTAGTAATGGTGAGAATGTAGGTATCGCGTATTCTGATGATGAGTTTCTTCACTCACAGTATCATAAAAAGTGTTTAGTGACTACTGATTCACTCACAATATCACAAAAAGTGTTTAGTAATCAGTGACGTTCAACAAAAGTAGTGTGGACCGCAACATTTCAAGTGTATGACATGTAACACATACAATGCCATATAAAGAGTAATTACGATTGCGCTAAGCTCATGACACCGAAGCTAAACACGGTTATATATGCAAATAAATGCAAAGTAAAGCTGCTCGAGTAGGTCGCCAACCCGAGACCATCTAGAATTTCGACATGGTATACGTCTGTTTGATCGGTACCTCTGATTCAAGTAAGCGCTACTTACCCAGACGGAGATGTCAATCTCAATAGATCTATTTACAACACGCTTACAACAAGTAATTAACGGTTCATGATAATGAGCATAGTGGGTTAATGATACGTAGGCTAATTTGTAATCATTTAAGAGCTACTTGCGTCCATAAGTAAAAGAAGCATGTAAACGAACATGTAAATAAGTTGGTAAACGAGCATGCATTCTCCCCCAAAACAATTCAAAACAAGTAAACTAGGGGCTATGAGACTCACCTTAAGAAACTAGTGATTCGAGAAATAATCAACAAGTATTAACGAGCAACGAGTTCTTAAACGTGACCAATCGAGACCAAAAGTTCAAAGTTGACGAGAAGAAATGAGACCCATTCTATAAGCTTCAAAAACCCCATCCGTAAGCTCCATCATTAAACCCAAAAATAATCACCTCTTTAGACCACCATTATTACTACTAACTTTTAACTTATGAAACAAGGATTTTATACTAATAAAAACAGCAAACAAACCAATCAAAGAAAAACTAGAAATATTAAATGGACTAGAAGTAACGTGCGTAGAAGATAATTAAACTAAGGATGAAGAGATTTTGCAAAAACCACTACTGGACATGAGTTAAACATAGAAACAAAATTAACTGTGATGAAGAGTTAATGATTAGAAAATGATTTTTAATTAAAACAAAATAATAATGGGTACATGAATTTAACATAAGAAAAATTAATTGAGATGGCGGCTGTTGTTGTTCCAACCGAACCCCTCATTAGGATGGTCAGTCCCTCTCCTTTTGTGTTGTGTTTTATCTATTATACATCCCTCAAAGTATATCATTCTCCAACCTAAAACATATGTGTTGGTAGAAATATTGCAATATTTAATTTATACATTCTCTTTATGTTTGGGTGATGACAAACATGCAACTTATAACACATAATGTAAAGTGCTTAAGTTACTCATAATCACTAACTCATCAATACGTACTTCTTGAGTCTTAAGTTTTCTTCAACAATAAATATTAAGTTGCATCCCGACGGGGGTTAAATCACAAAAGGTATGAACAAAACAAAAACTTTTTTTAATTTGTTGAAATGATCAAAGAAATTTTTTTTTATTCAACTCAAACTTTTAGTATATAATTATTGTAAACTATTTTATAAACATCACAAAAATATTTTCTACATTTAAACCAGAAAAAGTTTTATTCAAAATTTACATTTTATTCAAATTTTAGAACTAAAACGGCTAGGAAGAAAAGTCTCAGTAAGGTAAAAACCTCCCCTGAATGGACAAAAGGGGAGCGTCTGTAATTGGGTGGCCCCCTTAAATAAATGGGTGAACCCTTAAATTATAAAGGGGGCCGTCACCCTATTTAGGGGGGTACGCGCCCATATTAGACCCCGCCTCCTCCAGCTTCGTACCTTTTAAATACTAGACTGTTCCCCAATGTTTTCTCACCTCTTGCACAAGTTTTCTCATATCTAAAACCTCATTTCAAAATTTTCCTTTGAGCACGTTAACTTATTATTAGTTTGTTTTTATTAAATATGATCCAATCATCAATCCATTGAAATGAAAGAGAAGACTTTTCGTTTCCTTAAGAAGAACGAGTTTTGTAGGCTATTCTCTTAGGGCATACGTGACATGTCTTACATTCACAATGTATAGTCAAGTCCATGGATTCCAACTTGTGGTAATTGCTTTTTGATGATCATGCTGATCATGGTGTGTATTGTAGTTAGTTTCGTGGTGATTCTTACCTAGTTTGCTTGTTAGATAGTTTTGTTCTACTGATATTAAGTTGTGTGGTGTTGTGAAGTGAAGTTGTGATTGTTGTGATAAAATGTTTTTGTGGAAGAAGTGTGTGATAGTTGGGAGGAAGAAGTTGTGTAGTTGTAAGTCTTAGTGAACAAAAAGTTAGTGAATGAAGTGTGTTTTTTGTTGATCGATTGGTTCTAAGCTAAGATTAGAAACTCGACATTTAGCTTTTTTTAGTGTCGGTAAATCGGTGTAAGAAAGTTGTGTACGGTTTTTCCCCCCTTGAAGGGAGCTTGTTGGGATAGTGAAGAGTAACTCTCGAGTTGGGTGTATCGGGGGAGTGGTAGTTAGGGCGAATGAGGAAAAGAGGGTGCTGCGTGATCCGGAACCACGATAAACTTATCGTTCGTCCGGTTTGATTGCCTTTTCACTTATATCTTTACTATTTATTCTCCGGATTTATAGCTTTATATTTATACTTGCAATTGTGTGTTTTGTTGATTATTTAGTTTTAATTATGTACTTAAATAAATGTGAATGATTGTTTTGTGTTGGTTTGTATTGTTGTCTTCTAAATGACTTGGTTTATATTAATATGTGTATTTAAACTTGTCATGAACACTCTTCATATTGTAATCACGCTTGTGATCGGTTATTATTGATACGAAACAACTGTAAAAGATTTTTAATGGAAACGTATATTCCCCCCCCCACCTCTACGATTTCCACAATCGGTTTATCTGAGCCACGTCGCTCTAATTTTCAAAACAAAGTGGTTTTAAGAATTGAGTACAATGCCATTGTTTCTTAATTACCATTAAGGGGGATTAATTATGAAAATTGTTTTGTTGATTAAGTTGTATTAGTTTTGATCTTTATATACGCTAATGTACTTGCTCGAGATTAAAATGATGCTTTTAAAATAAGTGTTATTTCTTCGGTGTCAAATTCAGAAAGGTTGTACACTCTTTTCCGCAAGTCAGAAAATAATTTTTTAAAAAAATTTGAAATTCTGAGTATAGTATCAGGTGGGTGGCCCCCCCCCTTTTAATTTCCTGGGTGGCCCCCTTAATTTTAAGCGCGGCCCTCTTAATTTTAAGGGGAACCACCTGTCTGATTCTGGCAGTTAGTTAGTTTTTCAAAACATTGAAAATCATATAAAATCACCGTAAGTCTTGTAGAAGTCGTGCCACACCCGCCAGTTCGAAGAGTTTGTTAGCTTTCATATAAAAATACCTTCAAGTATTTATTTCAAACTTAAATAAGTCAAAAAGGCAAAATACTACTTATTGTCCAAAACGTTGAGTCTCGTTTTAACATAAAAACTTGTGTATGTTGTCTTTTCCTTTCGAGTCAGACATTTCTTAGGTCCAGTTATCTTTGAAAAATGGTTTGTTTTTTGTTTTTGTAAATTAACTTTTCAAAATTATTAACTTGATTTTTGAAATGGGGAGGAAAACTAATTAGTCTTCAAACAACCGAGCTAAGTTGCTTTGTTGTATTCTAATACACTAAAACTACGGATAAGTAACGTTTATGTGGTATGTATGTGTGATATGTGCACTTCTTTATATCTTATGTTTAGTAAAAATTGATTAAATGATCGTTTTTGCTGTTTTTTGCTTCTTGTAATTAAGCTAATAGGAATATCTCTAAGCACATATGTGCCAGTACACTATCTCGTTTGATAAGCTAGTTTTTTACGGTTTATAATAACTCGAAATTGTGCTAGATTTTCTTGCATTAAGATTGCAAAATGGTTTCTTGCCATCTGCATATAGGCATAGATCACTTAACTTACAAATTTACATAACATCTTGTAAACTATTTTTCGGGTAGGGGAATATATTTTATGAAAAGAGTTCAATAAAAAAAAAACCAACTTTTTGGTCAGTATATTATTAAATGTATTAAAACTAGTCACCTAAATATTTCTAACGATGTAATCTATTCAACAACACGTTTTTATATATTCTCATACAACTTGCTTGGTTTGACCTTGTGTTGGTCACAACAATAGATAAATATTGTATTAATACATATTAACTATGAAAAAGAGAAAAAAGAGGAATGCTTGTACTTGCATGGTTTTAACATTACATAGTTATATTTTTTTTTTTTTTAAACTTATTAGTTATTTTACAAAAGATTCTTAAGATGTTGTGTTGTATAAAAAAATAGTTAGAAAAACTCATACTCATTAAAATGTCAATAACTATGTATATTATACCATAACAACATTTAGTTTTTCGCACAATGTAAAATTTACAAACTAATCTTGGGATCTTAATGGAACACCTATTTAAATAGTTATCTATTTTCTTTTAAATGAGTGTTCTTGAGGGTCCAAGAAAGATTTCAGGATTACAATTCATTATTCAATTTTATGGTGGATTATATATTATCGTATCTAATTGACAGTTTTTTAAGTTAATGGACAAGATAATACGAAATTGGATTCTTATTTGGTTTTGTTTCAAGATTATATCAAATTATAATAAAAGATATTGTCTTGCATCTAAATACTCAATCACCTCAGAATAAATAATGTAAATATTGCATCCGTTTGTAGATGGAAAAGACTATGCTTTGGATCATAACTCCAACTTGTAGTGATAAATGTCAGATTGAGTTCTACTTTGTTCCAGTAGTTGTGTTCCAAATATTTGTCTAATATGTTTGTTTAATACATGCCTGAATACATAATGAAGTAGGATTGCCAAATTGGAAGTTTCGTCTGAAATATTCAAGAAAAGGAAATTTACTTTGCAATGCAATATTGCTATATGTTTGTCATTTCCGAAAACCAAAAACACGAGCCTATTTACAAACATATGTAATCTATTGCTCATACAACTTAATAAGCACCAAACTTAAAAACTCATATTCATATTTGACTAAATTCTTAAATAAGAATGTTATTCTTATTTATTCACCTAGGATAACATGATGTTTGGGAAACATTATGTTTAAGGAATTTATGAACTTATCATATTAAATGATTTATAAAGGATAATATATATCCTATGCATTTTATTTTCTTCGTAGCATAAATGGTTGTGTTATAAGAAAATACATCACATATAATTTGAAAAATATAAGTTATTAGAATTGAAAAATAATCTATCAAAATATGTATCAATGCATAAACAAGTAAAAATACACTTATTCAAATACTTATCTAATTATGATATACAACATTGATAAGGATATTAATTTTAGAGAAGTATATTTTTTTAAACATTTATTATTAAAGAATCACAAACTCAATTAAGATAAATAATATTGATGAGATTCACTTCACATGGCATGAAATGGAGAATTCTTAAAACACTCTCAATATAACATATTTGTCATTGTCACAAATAAACACATCTCTTGGCTTTTGAAAAACCAAACACGTTAAATATCACATGTGACAACTACACATGTAAGATGACTAAATATAAGACATCCATTAAATCAAGCAATATGTAATCGAAATTAATCAACCTATAGATCTTGAACAAAAGATTAAAACATCTTGCTTACGCTTATCTTAGAATTCCACACATCTTGATTAGGATTATGCGAACCGGAATTAAAGTATGATTAGTTGAGTCATATTAGGTCCTCTATGAAAAGATAATACAAATTTTATCTTTGCTACACTTCATTAGGCAAATATAAGAATTCTATTTTGTCTAACATGAGAATGACTACTGGAGAATCTATTGCACTAGAAATTTAATTTGACCTAACGGTTGAATTGCTTCCAAGGTGAGTAAAGTTGGGTTCGGTGTATACTAAAAAATGGTCGTGTTTAGCATGAATTGAGCACTAACTAGTGATAGTTCATATTCATTCTTTAATTTATTAAATAGCTCTTCCTAAATATGGCCTACATGATACTATATAACGATATAAGAACTTGTATCTCATTAGGAGTACACACTAAGCACGTAGAAATTAGGCTTTTCCTTAGTCAATCTAGACAACATCGCTGGAATCCTCACCAAACCACTCAAACGTGAACCGTTTAATGTTTTAGTCTAGGTCTAGGAATGTGGAAACAAAATCTCATAAACGTGTCATTCTCATTTTAATAGGGTCTTATTACTATTAAATTACATTCCGTTAAATCTCGACCAATTAATCATTTCATCCGTAATGTTTTAAGCATTTTTAATTCGCGAATGCAAATAAAATGTCACTTAGATGCTATGTCCAAGTCGTTTCACATAAAACCTTAATCTTGCCTCTATTTATTAGATAGATGGTTAATATCTTCCTTCCTACATTTTCGTTTCCACCTTTAAGAAACTTCGTACATCGTTGTGTGAATTGTTCTTACGAACAATCGCATATGTCGGAGAAGAGGCTACATAACTTCTGGGAATGAAGTTCCATCATATGCCTAACCGTCACATTCCATCATGAAAATTGTCAAGCTCATCGCTTCCGTCGTTATTTCTCTTCATTTATTCTTTTTATTCACACAATTATGTTCGGTTTGAGCTTCACGAATTTAAAAAGAATGAAGGAATAACACACATCTTCACATATATCCTTTAACCAAACACTCTCAAGAACTCACATAGGTGATCCTTATTCACTAGAAACCACAAGATACACTTCTACCATACACTCAAACCTCATAACTATTATTCACTCTTGTTAGTGATCATTAGTTCTAGTACATCCCCAAATCACCAAAGTGAAATGAAAAACCAAAGTTCATCTTGACTACATCATCCTTGATTCATCCACCTGTCACTTTACTAGAGACTCCCATGTAACCATTCCCCACAAGTGAATTTCGTAATGAAATGCGTCTTATCCTCATATCCCGACACTCATAAGCATGTGTGCCTATGTTGTCAAAAGTCAAGTGAATTTCGTAATGAAATGCGTCTCATCCAATCATTTCCACTTCTTAACAAGTGAAGAACACAAAGAAGATATACAACCTTCAAAGTGTTGTTGAGTCATCACAATAACGTGTCTTCCATTGGTCCATTTCTGTTTTTTGGGCAAGTGAAGAACACAAAGATGATATTCAACCTTCAAAGTGTTGTTGAGTCATCACAATAACGTGTCTTCCATTGGTCCATTTCCGTTTTTTGGGCAAGTGAAGAACACAAAGATGATATTCAACCTTCAAGTGTTGTTGAGTTATCACAATGCTCCACCATTTTCACATTTTCACCTTTGTTCATCAACATTAACAACCCATCTTAAGGAAAACATTCACCCCAATCAATGTTTTCAAACCCTTACATTAAGGACACTCCCACATCACCACAAGTTGCCTCACATCCTCCATTTCCCATCTCACCCATCAATTCATATGTTACTCACACTCAATCTCCACCTCAAAGTGACAACCAAATTCAACACACACCACCTCCATCTCTCCCAACAACAAAACAACATTCCCTCATCACCTTACTCTCCAAACCTACCAAACACCCAACAAACCTATAGTCAACACCTTCCCTTTCCATTCACGCTCATCCTTCCTCATTTATGTTTCCTCAACAAATCATCCTTATCATCAACATTTAGTTCGACCTAAAGTCTTACGATAATGTTTATCCTTAAACACCCCAAACATGAAAATCATACATAATGCTTAACAAAGAATCTTAAGGATTTAGGAATCTCTTAATACAACATGTTTGTATTAAATCACATATTTCTTGGCTAGTGATGATTGATACCATAAGGAAACGTGTTTAGATCGCAGTATTAGCCCTTTTAAGCATGTGTCCGGTATCGAATCTTTTTATTGGTTCCTACAACATTTCTATGTCTTAAGCATTCTTTAAAATTTTTGTTGATTTTTTTGTTGTTGTCTTTAGTGCACACTTTAGAGGCATATTCTAAACGTAACATGTTATGTTCCCTACTACTAAGTGTCTTGCATATATATCTATCATCATCATTATATATTATGTGAATTTTTTCTACTAACTTTGTTTTTGTTGCCTTTTGTTTCGTTACTCGATTTCTTGGGATTGCCCCAATCAGGGGGTTGGTGCATTACACAAGGGGGAGGGAATTTACAAATGTACAAGCTATTACGTTTGCAAACCTTTTAAGACATTACACATTTGTTTTGTGGTTTTTCATCCCATATTTTTTGTTGCTGCGAAATAAACCATTGATGTAGGTTAAGAGTTTGCAACTAATTTGATCCATGGATCCGCTTCAGTCAATGTTCAAGGAATGTCATTGCTTAAAAGGGATTGATAGAATCAAGACTTTACTTAGGATGATGCAAGCTCGCCTCTTTGATTGAAGAGTTGAAGTGTAGTAAAAGTCTCGTCTTGGATGGTCCACCTTTTTGTACTTTTTTTTTTTTTTACTTTTTAGACAAAAGGGGGGAGAAGAAGTGGTAAACAAGTAACTTATTACATTTTACTATGAGTTAGTTTACACATATTATGTCATCTCAATAGGGGGGAGATTGTTGATAGAATATTGTGATATTTAACTCTATACTTTTCTTTTATGTTTTGGTGATGACAAACATGCAACTTATAACACATACGTAATGCTTTAGTTACTCATAATCACTATATCATTCAATGTCACATCTTTCGACGTCTCAAGTTTTCTTCAACAATAAATTTAAGTTCGCACCCGACGTAAATCACTAAAGGTATGAACAAACAAACTTTAATTTGTTGAATGATCAAAGAAATTTTTTATTTTTCCAAACCTTACATTTATAAAATAGGACAAACATTTTTAAAATATATACAAAATATTTTTGTATTTATAAGAAATGTTTTATTCAAAATAAATATTTTGAATTCAAAATTTCCACCTAGAAACGGCTAGAAAGTTTCAGAAAAGCCTTCCCCTGAATAGGACAAAAAGGGGAGCGTCTGAAAATAGGCGGCCCCCTTAAATACATGGGCGGCCCCCTTAATTATAAGGGGCCGACACCCAATTTAAGGGGACCGGCCATAGACCCCGCTCCTCCAGCTTATCCTATAAATACTGGACTAGTCCCTAACATTTTTCTCACCTTTTGCACTCATTCTTTCTGTTCTAAAACAGCCCACACATCTCTCTAAATCCTTTGATCACTTAACTTATTATAAGTTTGTTTAAAATGTGATCCAATCATCCATCCATTGAAGTGCAAGAGAAGAACTTTCGTTATCATTAAGATACGAAGTTATGTAGGCTACTTAGGGCATTCGTGACATGTCTTACATTCACAATGTATAGATCGAGTCCATGTATTCCAAACTTGTGTAATTGCTTGATCATGGTGATCATGGTGTGTATTGTAGTTAGATCGTGGTGATCTTACCAAGTAGTGTTAGATAGTTGTGATATAAGTAGTGTGGTGAAGTGAAGTTGTGAAGTTGTGAAGAAGTTGTGAAGTTGGGAAGAAGTCGTGAAGTTGTGAAGTCGTGAACAAGTCGTGAAGTCGTGTTGTGATAGATTGGTTCTAGCTAAGATTAGAACTCGACATTTAGCTTTGTGTCGTAAATCGGTGTAAGCAACGTTGTGTACGGTTTTCTCCGCCTTAAGGGAGCTTGTTGACTAGTGAAGTAACTCTCGAGTTGGGTACTCGGGGAGTGGAGTAGGGCGAAGAGGTGCTTCGTGACCGAACCACTATAAATCATCATGTCCGGTTTGCATTTCCTTTCACTAATCTCTTTACATTTATACTCGCATTTATCACTTTATATTTATACTTGCAATTGTGTGATGTGTTGATTATATAGTTTTAATTATGTCTTAAATAAATGTGAATATTGTGTGTTGGTTTGTATTGTTGTAAATCGATGTATTAATATGTGTATATAACTTGTATGAACACTCATCATATTGTATCACACTTGATCGGTAATTTGATACGAAACATTTTAAGATTTTTAATGGAAATGTATTCACCCCCCCTCTACGATTTCCACAAGGTTATACCTAAACCAACACATATACTTGCGATACTCACATGAATAGTTACGTTAATAAACAAACACATATAATATGAAACTAAAAACACATATATAGGCATACTAAGTAACGTGGGAATGTGTAAGTAGGCAGAAACGTAAAGACGACATTTTTGTGGGAAATCTATGGGTATTTATACATGTATTTCCCATAGATTTATCAACTTGGTGGGTAATCTGTGGGAAATTACCCACGACTTTCCCACGGACATAATGGTTTTCTTTTACTTTTACGATATGGTTACACGTTCAGGCGTATACAAGTTCGTATACTTACATACAAAACATCTATCGATACAATGAATGTCATAAACGAACATGTGAAACACACACGTGTAGATATTCATACATACGTAATGATTTGTTACACAAAAGGTTATACCTAAACCAACACGTACACTTGCGATACTCACATGAATAGTTACGTTAATAAACAAACACATATAATATGAAACTAAAAACACATATATAGGTATACTAAGTAACATGAGACTGTGTAAGTAGGCAAAAACGTAAAGACGATATTTTTGTAGGAAATTTGTGGGTATTTACACACGTATTTCCTACGGATTTATCAACTTGGTGGGTAATCTGTGGGAACTTACCCACGACTTTCCCACAGACATAATTGTTTTTTACTTTTATGATACGGTTACACGTTCAGGCGTATACAAGTTCGTATACTTACATACTAAACATCAATGCATACAATGAATGTCATAAACAGATATGCGAAACACACATGTGTAGTTATTCATACATATGTAATGATTTGTTACACGAAAGGTTATACCTAAACCAACACGTACACTTGCGATACTCACATAAATAGTTACGTTAATAAACAAACACATATAATATTAAACTACAAACACATATATAGACATACTAAGTAACGTGGGAATGTGTAACTAGGCAGAAACGTAAAGACGATATTTTTGTGGGAAATCTGTGGGAAATTACCCATGACTTTCCCACGGACATAATCGTGTGAAATTTGCCACATGTAAATTAACAAACGATAGTCAAAATCTGTGGGAAATCTGTAGCCGTGGCAAATATGTGTGAAATTTGCCAGAATTTTCCCACGGATGTCGAATCAACAAGAATAGTGGAAAATCTGTGGGAAATTTGCCACGGATTTCACACGAAAACTTGGTCAACAATTTACACCAATTCGGTGGGTAATTTGTGGGTATTCCGTGGAAAACTTCACACGAGATTTTTTCTATGGGAAAAGTCCGTAGGTAAAAGCTGTTTTTGTAGTAGTGAAAACAATAGGAATACGATTGTGTGAATTGTGACATTAGCATAAATCACCAACACAAATCACGGTTGTGTGGATTTGTGACCTTAGCACAAATCACTAACAACTGACAAAACATAATTTTTTTTAACAAACCACTCAAATACGAATTGTAAATAAATTAAAAACTTTTAGGGATCCTTCTCAAATTCCTTTTTTTTTTTCTTTTTGGCTTGGCTTGATCACTTCGTTTAGTGGAAATCTCTTTGGCTGCCATTGATGTCTTTTTCTATTCTACTAATAATTACAACCCCATCCACCCACACCTCAGTAAAACGCATATATTCTATAATATAAACCATACATTCCATGTTAGTAATACTCAAGGTTCAGCCCTCAGCATACAAGCTATATAGAGGTATAATGGTTTATTCACATCACCTCTCGATGCAGCGGAGCTATAAAATTTCTCGATTGGGTTCATAGCTAATATTAACAACGTGTGTTTACCAATTTAACATCCTAAAATCATTATCATCTATGCATGTATTTATGCATTCATAGATATAAATAAGTGTTTGCGTGAGTATAAGAGAGCAATAACAACGGCTTTATTTTCAAAAAACAAGTAAATTAAGTGCATGGTGTTGGTGATCACTAATTATTGCGTAATTCTAAAGTAGGAACAATGTGGAAGTTGAAGATAGCAGAAGGAGATGGTGAAAAGTGGCTGACCACTACCAACAACCATGTTGGTCGTCAGCACTGGGAGTTTGATCCGGATGCAGGGACAGAAGAGGAACGAGCCGAGATAGAGAGGGTTCGTCTTAACTTCAAAGTTCATCGGTTTCAATTCAAACAGAGCGCCGACTTGTTAATGCGCATTCAAGTAAGTTTCTTTAACAGTCAATCGTGTCATCATATTATAACGGATGTTATGATGCCTACACCATCACGTTTATCTTATAAACCTAATTGTTAGAACATCTTTTCTAGAGTTGTACGTAGTTTTATACGATCTAATTTTCGTGGTTTACAAATCACCTTTAACAGTTATTTTACGTACGGATGGAAGCTAATATGGTCGTGAGCTGTTAGGCTCGAACTTATGGAATTCTAGTAAAAATAAACTCCCTCACAAGCATCTGCCTGAATAGACTCACAATTTTAAACAAGCTTCTAGGTTACGTTCTTAGATTATTAATCAATATATTGTGAAACCTTATGAAACCATAACTGAGTGGTTCATACTTCATAGTTCCTAAAAATCAGATTTTTTGTCTCGTTTTGGTTCTGGGTCAAACTGGGCTCTAAAATGTCACACAAGGATCTCTTCACAAATTGATGTGGTTCAAATCACAGCCTAAAGATAGTATTTGTTATACTTTATAGATAAAAAAGTTAATAATCAATCTTATTAACAAAGAATTCGACCTCGACCTCGAGCTCTATAACTACAATCCACACAAGCTCGATCAAGCTTTACATATACTTGAAATGAGCTAGCTAAGCTCGATCTACAATTATTCCAATGTAACAATTGTTGCAATCAGATTTGTAATAACGCTATCATGAAAATGAAGGGGCCCACTCATCAGTCACAACAGAAACACTGTGGGCATAATGCATTTATTATGCGGCAACTGTACCATGATTTGGTCTCTATGCTATAAATATATGCACACTTCTTAACAAATTTTATATCTATGCGAAGATAGATATATATCTTTATTTAATCCATACTCCAAAAAATATTTAATATGGTTTCCTTTCATTTAATCAACTGTATGGGCTGGGGCTGGGGCTGGGGCTGGGGCTTGTGTTGTGGCTGGAGCTGGGGCTGGGGCTTATATTATAAGCCGAAATTAAAATTTGTATTTTTCAAGCTGATTACATGTTCACATGTAATGTAATTAGATACATTCATGATCTTATGCTCAATGTTTAAATTAACTTAGATATTAAAGCATGCCACTATAAAGGTCAATTTTCTTTTTCGATAATTTAGATAAAATATTTCGTATTATGCGAAAGACTACATGCTCGAAATGCTAAATTCTAACATGTCTACCACACCTCCAAATAGGTTTGACAACTTTAAATATTTCATCCGGAAAATATCAGTATCTTTAACTTGCGATCGCAAACGTTAAAGGTCATATCCGAAAGTTCATATTCAAGTCTTTTAACAACACATGTTAAAATGCTCTTCCTAAAGCTAAAAGCTTACATCAACCTTCGCGTGACAAAGGTCTTACGAGTTTCTACATAAGTGATTCGTAGCATCTTTAATATACACACCTTAAGACTAAGTACTTTCACTTCGTTAGTCCTTTCCATTCCCTTAGGAATGTCACGATGGTTTATCGTCATGCTTACCTCATTAACACAATGAGGATTTAGAAACATTATCTATCGATCTAGGAATAGAAACCTCATCATAATTTGTTCATAATTTCCTTTGCGAACAATTCCAAATGGAAATATCTTCATCCAAAAAAAGTTCGTCCGGAAGACGAACATCAACACAACATCGCCGGCATCCTCACTAAACCACTCAAACATGAACCTTTTTAAGTCTAGGTCTAGGAATGATGAAACAAATCTCATAAACATGTCATTCTCATTTTAATAGTCTTGTTACTATTAGATACATTCTGATAAATCTCGACAACTTAATCATTTCATCCGAAATGTTTAAGCATTTTTAATTTGCAAAATGCAAATTAAAAGTCCTCATTGTTCATGTCTAAGTCTTTCACAAACTTTGTCCCCCGCTCTAGTATTATATAATGGTTAATATCTTCGTCCACAATTTTCCCCCCCCGCTACCCAACCTTAAGACAAACCTCGTAAACTAGTCTTGTGATTGTTATATGAACATTCACAATACTCGACGAAATCTATGTAACTTCGCGATAAATTTCATCTATGTTAATCGTATCCGTCATGACATGTCAAGGCTCATCGCTTTCCGTCGTTATTTCTCTTCACCTATTCTTTTTATTCCACAATTTATGTCCGGATGAGCACGAATTAGAAAGGAAGGGAAAACACACATCTTCACATATATCCTTTAACCAAACACTCTCAAGAACTCACATAGGTGATTCTTAATTCACTATGTAAACAAAGATACACTTCTACCATACAGTCAAATCTCTCATAACTATTATTCACTTCGTTGTTAGTGATCCACAGTTCAGTAATCCCCAATCGCCAAAAGTGAAAGAAAACCGAATTCATCCTTACTACTATCAACCTCGAGTCATCCACCTAGTCATCTTCACAAGAAGATTCACCATGTAACCATTCCCCACAAGTGAATTTCGTAATGAAATGTGTCTCATCTTCATATCCTGACACTCATAAGCATGTGTGCCTATGTTGTCAAAAGTCAAGTGAATTTCGTAATGAAATGCGTCTCATCCTCATATCCCGACACTCATAACATGTTGTGCCTATGACGTCCAAAGTCAAGTAAATTTCGTAATGAAATGCGTCTCATCTAATCATTTCCACTTTTTAACAAGTGAAGAACACAAAGAAGATATTCAATCTTCAAAGTGTTGTTGAGTCATCATAATATCGTGTCTTTCATTTGTTCATTTCCGCTTTTGAGCAAGTGAAGAACACAAAGAAGATATTCAACCTTCAAGTGTTGTTGAGTCATCACAATGTCGTGTCTTTCATTTGTTCATTTCCGCTTTTGAGCAAGTGAAGAACACAAAGAAGATATTCAACCTTCAAAGTGTTGAGTCATCACAATATCGTGTCTTTCATTTGTTCATTTCCGCTTTTGAGCAAGTGAAGAACACAAAGAAAATATTCAATCTTCAAAGTGTTGTTGAGTCATCACAATATCGTGTCTTTCATTTGTTCATTTCCGCTTTTGAGCAAGTGAAGAACACAAAGAAGATATTCAACCTTCAAGTGTTGTTGAGTCATCACAATGTCGTGTCTTTCACTTTTCTTCCACATTTTCACATTTTCCCCTTTTGTTCATCAACAGTAACACTCCCAAAAAAACACCCAACAAACCTATAGTCAACACCTTCCCTTTCTATTTACGCTCATCCTTCTTCGTTTATGTTTCCTCAACCAATCATCCTTATCATCAACATTTAGTTCGACCTAAAGTCTTACGATAATGTTTATCCTTAAACACCCCAAACATGAAAATCATACATAATGCTTAACAAAGAAACCTTGAGGATTTAGGAATCTCTCAATACAACCCTTAGTCTATTCAAACCCACAATTATCATATGTTAATACTTTTTATCCATATGACATCTTGGAAGGAGTCATTCTCAAAATAAGACTTGTTGGTCAAGTCTTAGTCTCTAAGCAAGTGTAAGTCAAAAATCTTAATCATGGGTTCCTAAACATTCCATGCACTTAAGCATTCATCATTTTTCTTCTTATGTTAAGCTGTTGTCTTTAGTTCCACACTTTAGAGTTCATATACCTAAAACATACATGATATATTCCCTCACTAAGTGTCCCTTGCATTACAATCTATCATCATCAATATATATATATTATATATATCATATATCTATATATATATATAAGTGTGTGTGTGTGGTGTGTGTGTGGTGTGTGTGTGTGTGCCTTTTCATGCGAACTAAGTTTGAGCACTTTTCTGTACTAGGCTCGATTACTGGTGCCGCCCAATCAAGGGGGAGCATACACGAAGGGGGAGCATTTGCAAATGTCCAAGCCATTACGTTTGCAACCGTTTAAGACATCTATACATTTCTTGATATGTGTATTTCATCCCTATATAAAAAAAATTGTTGCATGAAACTAACCATTGATGTAGGTTAAGAGTTTGAAACTAATTTGATCCATGGATCCGCTTGAGTCAATCTTAAAGGGATGTCATTGTTTAAAAGGGATTGATAGAATAAAAACTTCACTTAGGATGATGCAAGCTCGCCTCTTTAATTGAAGAGCTGAAGTGTAGTAAAAGTCTCGTCTAGGAGTCCACCTTTTTGTTTTGACAAAAGGGGGAGAAGAAGTGTAAACAAGTAACTTATACATTTTACTATGAGTTATAGTTTACATATTTTGTCATCATCAAAAAGGAAGAGATCGTTGGTAGAAATATTACGATATTTAATCTATACATTCTCTCCATGTTTTGGTGATGACAAACATGTAACTTATAACACTAGACGTAAAGTGCTTAAGTTACTCAAATCACAAATCATCAATTCATACGTCAACATCTTTTACAATTGTCTTCAACTTTTCTCAACATACAAAATTAAGTCGCACCCGACGTATATCACTAAAGGTATGAACAAAAAACAAACTTTAATTTTTGTTAATGATCAAAAGAAATTGTTATTATATTTTTCCAAACCTTACATTTTTTTATGAAATGGGACAAACATTTTTAAAACATATACAAAACAAGTAATGTATTAATAAAAAGTTTTATTTTAAAATAAATAATTTGAATTCCAAATTTTTCTACACCAAAAACTCTAGAAAGTTCCAGAAAAACATCCCCATAAAAAGGACAAAAATGGGAGCGTCAATGAAAAATGACGGCCCCTCTTATTAATTAAGGGGACCGGCCATAATTAAGGGGACCGCCCTTGTATAATTAAAGGGGACCGCCCAAATAAAAAATTAATATTTTTTTCCTATAAATAGTGGACTGTTCCCACAGATTTTCTCACCTCTTTGCACACAGTTTTTCTCAGATCTAAAACCCTTCTTTCAAACACTTTCCTTTATGAGTCACTTAACTTATTATAAGTTTGTTTAAATGTGGATCCAATCATCCATACCCATTCAAGTGCCAAGAGAAGACCTACAATATCATTAAGATAAGAAGTTCTGTAAGTTAGTTTAGGCATATCGTGACATGTCTTAACAATTCACAATGTATAGATCGAGTCCATGTATTGCCAAACTTGTGTAATTAGCTTGATCATGGTGATCAGTGTGATAGTTGGTTAGATCGTGGTGATGCAGGAAGTTTAGATAGATCACGTGATCAAAGTAGTGACACTATTGAAGTGAAGTTGTGAAGTAGGTATAAGAAAAGTGAGAAGGGTAGTGAATCGTGAAGTGAATTGTGAAGTAGTGTGGTGAAGAATACTAAGGCGTAAAGAAGTTGTGTAGTTGTGAAGTTATGTTGTGAAGTCGTAAAAGTAGTGAAGAAGTTGTGAAGTCTTAATAGATTGGTTCTAGCTAAGATTAGAACTCGACATCTAGCTTAGTGTCAGAAATTGATATAAGCGAAAGTTGTGTATGGTTTTCTCCGCCATAAGGGAGCTTGTTGACTAGTGAAGTAACTCTCGAGTTGGTACTTCCGGGAGTGAAGTAAGCGAAGAGGTTGCTTCGAGACCGAAACCACTATATAATCACGTGTCAGGTTTGTATTTCCCTTTTAATTATCTTTTTACATTATACTCGTTTTATTGCTTTAATATTTATACTTGCAATTTGTGTGTTGGTTTGTATTGTTGTGGATTTGATGTTATTATTATGTAACACTCATCATATTATGTCACGCTTGATCGGCAAAATTTGAATACGAAATATTTTTTAAGATTTAAAGGAAATGTTAAACACCCCCCCAGCCCTTGTATGATTTCCATACAAATGAACAACATATGATTTTGGCGGTATCATCCTTAATATCATACTGTATGAATAAGTACGCAAAACACCTCACAATTGCCTAATAAATGATGCTCCCGTACATTTAACTGACAATGGACAATTTAGAATAAATAAATTATTCAAGATTTAAACATGCTAATATAGAACACAGTTGTATAAATAAAGACGATCATACCAGATTATATTTCAATTCATGTTAATCAACTGCTTATCGTTTCCCATATCCAAAATACAAAAATAGATTACATGAGACATACTACCAAGGTCATAAGTCAATTTCCTAAGCATGATAAATATGTTTGGTACAAGACATTGACTTTGTAAAAAGTACCAACTAAGTTGTCATCTGAGTGACCTTTGAGAATACTTGTTATCATCGCTTTCAGCCTATCTTTACTGCTTTCATATAGTCAAAACCCTAAAATCTTAGTTTATATATCATATCTATCCGATTTTACGTATCCGTTATTGATACCCAAGATAGTTTATACCTTTAGCTTGTTCGAGTTAAGGTTCGAATGCAGTCATATGTGTCTATTCTGACGTTACGGATGTGTACGTATGGTCTTTGTCTCCTTTTCTAGAGCATTGGTATCGATATTAAATTATATGAGTGTACCGATAGTATATTAAATTCTAGAACTTGTTTTTGTGATGCATCCTGAGACCGCATAGTGAGAACTAGGATTTGCTAGATAAGAGGCACTAGGATTGACCCATGTTTTAAACCTGTAATTCTTATGATGGTCACCTCGATCATATAACTATCCCACACCCTTGCCATGCACTCATTTTTAGTGCAGGATGCCCCTAGTACAACCCTCTGAGCCTATCATTTTTCACGGTTCTCATAATTTTCTGGTTAATCCGGACTATTAATGAAGAGCATTGTCACCCTTGAACCAATTGTTACACCCAAATCGCCTTAGCCTACCTTGTATGTACTCGCTTTTAGTACATTATTGTTTTAACCCAAGTTAATTATTGAGTACACGGTTGCTAAGTCCTTATCCTTGTAAATACAGTTTTAGGACGATTGGGATTCATGGTAGTATTCATCTTATGAAGAATTGGGGAAGAAGTAATTTATTACCCCCAATAGAGCTCAATAAGCTCCATGTTATGTTGATCCACCTTAAATCGGGTCATTAGTTAGATTGTAAATTTTGAGTATGTAAAAGTTCAAGTGTAGGGGTGTATCTATAAACCCTCATGATGTATTATATGTTTAAGCAATGGCAAGGCAAAAGTGTACGAAAAATATATATAAAAAAAGTGAGAAAAAATTATGCAGGCTGCCATTTGCTTGTGTTTATGTTTATCATAGAGTTAAGAAAAGAAAAAGAAAGAGATTGATGTAGAGTTGTGTAGAGTTTGTATATCTTTGTCTGATTCTTGGCTTAGCAACCAGATCAGCGTGTATTCTTATAAATAATTAGCTAACCTTTTCACCTCAAATTCACCTAAAATCCACCCAAATATATCCCATCCGTTCCATTTCTGTTAATGTTATCTTACACCTACACCCCACAACCCTTTAAAAAGATCTTTTTGACAGTAATGACTAGTACTTGCGCCTAACGGTGGAGGTTTGATCCTTTACCAAGCCTATGGTAATTTATATGCTATGACAGGTAATGAGTGTTAATTTTTCGTTTCCCATAGCTGTTATAATTTATTATACACCCGAGTGAAAGAGAGAATCCCAAACACTTATGTGAGGTGCTAGTATATACTTTCCGTGCTTTTAATTACGAGGTTTAGAAGGTTGTGTTGTAAAATGATTTTAAAGAGTAGGTTAAATGACCAAAATATTGCTATTGTCTATGTAGAAAAGCTCATTTGCTTAAGGATAAGCAAATCCCAAGTGTAGGGGTATTTGATGAAGTATCATTTTATACACTTTTTCGAGGCCATTTAACCTCCTAAATCATGCAAATATGCCCAAATTATGTGCTTAATCGTTTGTTTTTAGGTTTTTAGCACTTGGATAGAATTTGCATGAAATACACATGACTTGGGTTTATTTGGAGAAGAAACGGACAAGATTACGACTCTACACCAAAAATCATGAAGAATTGTGCATACAGAGCGTGGAGACGGAGTCGCCATTATAAATCGACGGCGTCAGGAGCTTCATCGTGACGGCATTAGAGATCCAGCTACCGTGTCAGGACGTGGCCGACTTAAAAAGAATCTAGAATCATCCACATGGCGACGGCTTCACGACTTCAAAGCGACGCCGTCGCACTGTTTTTACTATATATACAAAACTGATTTTAGGGTTTTAAGTGTGTAACTTTGTATAACTTTTGGGAGATGAACCCTAGTCGTTCTAGCAGCTTTTTAGGTCATCTTTAGGGCCTCAAAACCCTATTGTAACTACCTTAAATCATGTTTTAATCAAGTAAGATTATTTATCATTAATCATTCAATATGTCTGTGTGTTGTGTGATTGATTTATGCTCTTGCTTTCTTTATAACATGCTAGGCTAAACCCTTTTTTGTATTTACTTATGATTGCATGAAACTTAGGTTTTAGATCCTTTTAATGTTGCTTCTTGTTGATGGATGTGCACGTTAGGCTCTACGTCTAAGGAAACGCGAGTGTGTAGAAAGGATACCATCAGTAACAATCTTCATACTACCTTACCCCTAATATGGTTGATCCCTCTTAAGATATTTCACATGTATTTAATATACTCTTAGAGGCCTTGTAATAGTCTTCATATTACCTTACTTGTGTATTGCCTTAACAGACTATTAAATAGATGGCGGGTTCGTGTAATTCATTCATGACTTAAGAAATACTTACACAGATCATCACAAGCGTGACAGAGCAACATATCTAGGAGAAGCAATCTGAGGAGTAGTGCATGATTAGGTAAATACATCATTTTATCATAAAGTTATCACAAGTAGCGTAGATTATATTTAGTTTAA
This sequence comes from Tanacetum coccineum, assembly GCA_026074375.1. Lineage (NCBI taxonomy): Eukaryota > Viridiplantae > Streptophyta > Magnoliopsida > Asterales > Asteraceae > Tanacetum > Tanacetum coccineum. The sequence continues at coordinate 21,210 of BQNB010059232.1, forward strand.
TTATTAGTTAAACAAACCAACCCCTCAAACCATGATATTTACCTACTTTTCTAAAAATATAAAAACAGAAAAAGAATCCTCTATCAACCCCTTAGAACTCTGTTAGACCGTGTTCGAGCCTTCCCAACCTATTCCCTTAGGGAACGAAAACAATCTTCGAGTCTTGCCTATACTACACTACAACGGTTAGATACACTGCCTAGGGGATTGTAAAGCTTCCTGTGAAGTCTTCACAACCTCCACATCAATAACATTAAATGTGTGTCTATACCAATGAAGTGAAAGTAGCAATTTATTTACTTTTCTACTCTTTGAATATATGCACATTATCACTAATGTGAGCCTCTCGTACTAGTAAACATGTACTTAGATATTTAAGGAAGTGCATTAAGTTCTACTATATATATGATGGACTAGCAATCAATGCAATTTTGACTTGAAAGTTTTGCATGCAATTCCTTCCTCTACATTACCTCAAGGGTGTGTAGAATCTTAGAAAAAATATCGAGTTAAGGAAAACTACTAGAAAACATGCTATTAATTTCCTTTTGTCTTTCGCGATTTATTAAGATTTCCATTTCTAATTAAAACTCATACTATGTCTTGATGCTTCAAGATGTATTTGGTGGCTATAAAAAAACATGTTCTCTAGTCATCCAAATAAGATGTGCAACCGTACTTAACCGTTTGACTTTTACAAGACAATACGATTTCTCGAGTAAGAAAACAAAACCTTTGGTTGTAGATAAATCAAACATTTGAGACGCAGATTCTTAAAATTTAGATCCAGAGAAGTTATGGCAATCATTCGTTAAGATAGTATATTTTTTTTTTGCGTTACAAGGGGATCTCTTTTAGTTTGAACTACCAAAAGATATAGATCGATGAGGAGGATAATTGATATATCTCCGTGTGTCTCAAAATGAAATGGAACATATATGGCAGAAAAGTATCTTTGATTGAAAAGTCTTATTATTTACTTACAATCTTGTCAACTAATTGCATCTATAAATGAATGTTTTTTCCACTAGTTTTATGTATACAAGTTTGATATACCACCATGATACCGTGTAAGAACATTTGCTTTCTTTTAAAAAAACATGTGCAAAAGGACATCTATCTATCATCTCATTAAATCAAGATAAAAAAGCAACACTTGTCACAATTCTAAACAAAGAATCAAATATAAAAGTACACGTGTCCATTTCATATTCATTTTTGTTGTAAGTGTGTGAATCAAAAAAAGAAAATTACCATTTTATCCTTTAGTCAATAAATATTTACATATTTATTTATATAAGAAATCACACTATGTAATAATCTTTTGTTAACTACGCTCTCAAATTGCGATAAAAAAATTTAATTTTTCGCCACTGTAAACGATTTTTTATCTTCGAAACGAGCATAATATTCATATGATTTTGAAGTGATTGCAAATTTTATTATTTAAACCATTATATAGTTTTTATGTAAGATAATATGCATGAAACATTAGAACTCTTAAAAAGTATATGAATATTAGACTCATTTTAAATATAAAATAAAAACGTTTACGTTGCCAAAAATGCAGTTTTTTTAATCAAAAAATATAAGATAGATGCTCGAAGAAAACTATCGATAAGTGTTGTTAAAGACGCTCTCATTTTGCGATAAATTTATTTTTTTGGCCAATGTAAACGCATTTTTTATCTTCGAAACGAGCCTAATATTCATATGATTTTGAAATGATTTGCAACTTTTATTATTTAAAACCATTATATAGTTTTTATGTAAGATAAAATACATAAAACATTACAACTCTTTAAAAAGTATATGAGTATTATGCTCATTTCGAATATAAAATAAAAATGTTTACGTTGCCGTAAAAATGCAGTTTTTTTAATCAAAATATGAAATCGATTCTCGAAGAAAACTATCGATTAGTGTTGTTTATATCATAGTTGGACTTGTATAACATAGTTGGACCAACACATATAATATAAAAAAGATATATAAACTTGAGATTTGAAAGTTAAAGACTTTTAAGTGTCCAAAATAAAGTACTAGCACGAATATTTTGCCCATATACCAACTAAATAAAATACCAGTTATATGGGTATAAACTTGAGATCCGATAGTTATATGGGTATAAACTTGAGATCCGATAGTTAACCTAAATATTTTGCAGCACGAATATATCCATATAACTGTTTCATTTTGGGGGAAATCTCTTTTGCATTAAGATCATTGATTGCAATATTCATAATTTCATGTTATATATCATCATCCTTTATTTACATTTTACTTCTTATTTGTTTCAATTGTAGGGTTTTTAATAATTAACTAATTTGATTGAATATCGATTGGTTGTTAATTATATATGATTAATTAATATAGTATGACAGCATTTTATTTAGGTTAACTATCATATCTTATAAAGTTTAAATCTTTAAAAATTTTGAACCATGAAATCAAGAACAATATTATCATGATGTGTCAGAGTTTTTTCAAAATTTATAGAAGCAGTCAATAACTGCTACCCATTATCTCCTAAAAACCTAGTATAATAAAGTAGTAGCTAACTAAAATGGTTAATCAATCACTAACTATCTAATACCTTTGTGGATCTATAAATATTTGTCATTAATGCAAGGGTTATCACCAGTTTCTACTATGAAAGAAACCCCACAAACTATTCAAGATGGTTAATCAGTCTTTTCTTATTAGCAACATTAATGTAGTGAAAGATAATTTATCCATCAATGCGAGGGTTGCTCGTCTGTGGCGGCAGTATTACTATGGTGGTGACACTTTGGCTAGCATGGACATGATGCTAACATTTTTTTATACATTTATAGTTTGTAACAATTTTGTCTTAGGTTTATAACTATTGCATATTTATGTTTGTGTTTATTAGGGTTCAAGGATAAGTGCCACAATTGGTAACAAGATGGTTTCTCAGTTCGAGTCTCTTTTAAAAGAGGGTGGAAGCCTTAATTTGAGCAACTTTTATGTTGTCAACAATAATGCTCCGTACAAAGTCGCCTAATCATGTCATTAAGATTAACTTTCACAAGAAGACAAAAGTGAAGGCTATTTATTCAGTTTTTTCATCTAAGTATGGGTTCTCTTTTGTGCATTTTACTGAATTTGTTGAAGATAATGTTAAGGATTTGTCAATAAATTTATCTACTAAAACTATATATCTGAATTTAATTGAAGCATTTAAAACATGTAACTTATATCTATGTTTTATTTTCAGATGTAAACAACTATTGCTGCTGTTGGTGATGTTGTTCATGGAGAAAGAAAAGGGAAAAAGAACAGAAGAATGGTTGTTGAGTTGACAGATATAAATTGAGTTATATGCTTATATTTATTTTCAAATGATATACTACAACTGTAACCATTTTACCATTATCTTTTTAGTGACAATTTTTTTTGTTCATACAGGGGACTAAAATTGAAATGCACACTTTGGGATGCTTTTATCGATGACTTTAAGACCAGAATGGAATCTTCATAAGATCATATTAAAGTGTGCGTCTTTCAGTTTGGAAGTGTCTGTAAGTATAGAGGTACGTATGTCCGAATACAAAAATGAATTTTGCCATTTTTTTTTTGCTGTAACTGATGTTGTACGGTATAAATGATAATCTACAATTATTGACTTAATTTTTACCAAATGTATGGAAAAATGCTTATAACAAGTCTACATTAAATGTTATATTGAGGTCTGATATATTGGATAAACATTAAAGAATCAAATGTTAAAGTGTTGTTGAAACTGGATATTTGCAATGTTCATACTATCATATTGGGGTTCCTGTATTATCATACATCTACAAAAATATATTTACTTATAGACTTTGCGAACTTGATCAGTTTTTTAGTCTGTACAATTTAAACTGTAAGCCTGAACTATAATTGTTTATGTCTCTAGGAGTATAGGTATGTTAAAATCAAGTGGTGCACATATTACCCTTTGCCTTCTACTCGTGTTTCATAATTATATAACAAATAATTTACAGCTTGTCCCGTGTTATCATTTTTTAATGTTATATCTTAACTAAGTGTTATATTTCTACTTATATCATAATCCGTCAGTGTTTCAAATACCTTTTACTCAAGCTGTTTTTTCATCAATGAGGAGATTCCTGAAATTGATGACTTTAGGTCAAGGTATGACTATACATGAACATTTAATCTGATTTATTATCCTCGTTGATAAATGAATATAATTTCTTCTTTTAACTTGATCAAGCTTCCTGCACAAGTTGGTGATGACTGACTCACTTCTTCTTACTCCTTTTCATATATAAATAAATATAAATATACAACAAGGGTTAAAATCCGCGAGACCAATGTAACCGAAAGTAGTATAGGGTGTTTCCGGGTCGTTATGTCCCAACGAGGCTTGAATGAGAGAATCGAAAGACGAATTGATAATCAATGTTTGAATATGACAAGGATATGATTGGGAACTAAACTTAATGAGCAAATGCACAAAAAGATAAGAAAGGAAAATAAGCTAGAGCAGGTATAAAGGCTAGGAATGGTAAAAACACTAAAAACTTTTATACTAAGACACAAATAAGCTCAAATAAGCTTAAGACAAACAAACTAAGCTAAACTAACTCTAAATAAGCAAATTAAGCAAGCAATTAAACTAAGATAAGCAGAAGAAACTCAGCAGTACTAACAACAGTACTAACAGTATTAACTATCAGTACTAACTTGAAGTTAGTACTGCTAGCTTTGAGTTAGTACTACTAGCTTCAAGTTAGTACTGCTAGCTTTAACAAAACACAATGAAACAAGAAATAAGCAAATAAGCTAAAACAGATATTTAACTAACCCTAACAAGTACTCAGGCATAAGAGTAAGCAACTAGAATAAACTAGAATGGCAAATAAGCTAAAAAGCTACAAACTGACAAACTCTTGAAATTAATTTGAAAAGGTAAATAAGCTTAACTAAGCTCTACTAAAGACAGTAAACGAAAATGGGTTTGATCTACTCTAAAAAGCTAAGGAAATCTTAAATAAGCAGAAATAATAAACTGATAAGCTAAAATGAACTGACAGTACTAACAGTTTTAACTACCAGTACTAACTTAGAGTTAGTACCGCTAGCTTTAAGTTAGTACTGTTATCTTTAAAATCCCAAAAGAGAACTAGCAGTACTAACCATGGGTTAGTACTGCTTGTTCCAAACAGCTCTTAAAGTTTCCAAAAGTCATTCTGTTTTTTATATTTCAAGTTTATTTGAACTTAAATTGTTAAAAACATATTATCAAATAACAAAATAAGATACTTATAAGCAGACTTCAATCAAGAATAAGTACTTAACTAAGCTGAATCAATCTAACAGTTTTAACTCATAACTAACAGTACTAACTAGGAAATGTGCATAAGTCACTTTTAAACTAACAACTAAGCAAGATAAGAACTAAACATCATGATAAAGCATAAATAAGCAAATATAGGTAACAACTAAGCACTATAAGCAGTTCTGCAATAAATAAGAAAAATAAGAAAAAGAGAAACTTACAACACCCTTGCTTAAAACATGGTTAATCAAAGAATCTACAAGCTCTAGCTTGCATAAAACAAGCTAGTAGTGTCCATAAGCCCATCCAGAACTGGCTTATCATCCATAAGCTGTGGTATATTTGAGTGTGGACTTTTTAGTGACTTTACTTAACTTCTTAGTATTTGAGTTTAAGACAAATGACTTATATGATTTTATAAGATTTAAAACATATTAAGTAAAGCTTTTAACAGAGGAAATACAGAGAATCAAGAAGTGACTTAAAACTCCAAATTTGCATTAAGACGAAAGTTAAAGTTACAAGACTTGGAAAATTAAAATTGCATAAAAAAAATAAGCTGAAATGTAACTAAGAGCTATATATATAAAAACGATCCTTTTTCTTGGGTTACAATGGCCCTATTTATAATAAAACGAATTAAGGTCTTGGTTTCTTGGCCTTTTTCTTCTCTTCTTTCTTCTGTGTTTCTTTGTAGAGGCAAAAACCCAAGTGTGCTTGTATTGTGTGTGAGGAGATCTAAAAATATCCCAGAGTTCAATTTATTTTGTGCTTCTTTTGAGTCATCTAAAGCCAGCGAAAATTACTTGGAATGGTGATGGTTATTGCAAAACATGGGTTATACAGCTGGGGGGGGGGGGGAATAGTAGAGTGGTTGAAATGATTTATCCAGGGCGTTGGTATGGTTTGCAGGGTAAAAGCATGGGAGGACATCCCTTAGTTGTACCTGGATTTTGTTGGGCGGGAAAATGGTTTTGGGTAAGTTGGCAGCTTTGGCCCCTCATCTCTTATAGCTTTATTGCAAACTTCACCCGGTTTTCAATTTCGACCCTTGTCTTTTAACTCTTGTAATACAACTTGAGGTTTGGCAATCATAGTCCCTTAAGTTGTATTTTCTTCATTTGGTTGACTTTAGACGTTGTCGGGGTTGGCTTTCTGACTTTGACTGACTTTGGCTCTGATTTGACTTTGTCTTTTCCATCCCGTGCTTGGTTTGGTCGTTTTTGGCTTTCTTTTTCGAATATCCGTTCCTGCACAATTCAAATGCAAAACATACAAATACAATGTATCTTTGGTATGGTTTTAGTCATTTAAGTCTGTTTTTAATGGAAAATGGTATGTGTAATTAAGCACATACCAAAATCCCCCATACTAAGGTATATGATGGCCCGAACAGTGATACAATATTTCCATAATATTTCAATCAAAATGATATTACATTATGACATAAAACATATACAATCAAACTAAGACTTGACATATTACCCCAGGTTGTGTGTGACGAAGCCGTTACTTTCATTTCAAATACCTTTGCTATCAATCAGATTTCCCTATACTGTTAAGGTGAGTTCATAGCCTCGCATTTCAATCTTTCAAATATTTTATAAACCCGCGAGGGGGATACATGCTATAAACCATGAATGCAATTATTTCTGTATGCTATCCTGATTTATTATTGCCTAAGTAACTATTTTGCCTTTAAGTCCCCAATATCATGAACCGTTAATTACTCTACGGAGTGAGCGCGAATGTTGTGAATAGATCTATTTGGGTTGGACTCCCCGTTGGTGTACCCAGTTATACCGGTAACCAATTGCACACCATTAGAATATAACTGCGGGTGTTTTGGCAAAGGCACCCGTTGGGGCTATAACGTATCAAATATATCCTAAGGCTTCAGATTCATGAGCTAATGGCAATAATATTGTTTTACAAATAACGGGTGTATAACAACGTAACCCAATATCGAATTTGCATTCAAATTATTTAACTTAAACCTATGAATATCACTCAACCTTTGTGTTGACTTTTTAGCATGTTTTATCTTAGGTAATTAAGCAACTTATGGCATGGAGTGGCGAGGACTTGAAGATGGCAAAACTGTTATCATTTAAACTTTATGTTTTAGATTTTGGGACCTTTCGTTTATAAAAACTCTGATGAAATAATGAATGATAACTAAATTTTCAAAAATGACTCTTTTTTATTCGTTTTCTATGATTATGACTATGGTACCTTAAAGTAATACCCCAGATTAGATTCTGCTGCTATATGTAAAAATGGGGGTGTTACAGACAAGGAAATCCTCTTTCCCCTTATCTTTTCACTATGGTTATGGAGATTTTATCGCTTATTCTCAAAAGACAGGTCCGCATGTCAGATTCGTTCCGTTTCCATAAACATTGTGAGGAGCTCAAAATTATTAATGTTTGTTTTGCGGATGATCTTTTCATCTTTGCTCGTGGTGATTTGGCTTCAGCTCGTGTCATTTTGGAATCTCTTGATGAGTTCAAAATGGTTTCGGGTCTTGTCCCAAGCATCCCAAAGAGTACGGCTTATTTCTATAATGTGGTGCATCATGTGAAGCTTTCTATTCTTAACATTATGCCATTTTCTGAAGGAGAGCTTCCGGTTAATTATCTCGGGGTTCCCTTCATCTCTTCGAGGCTTTTAAATAAGGATTGTAAAATTCTT
>BQNB010059233.1:0-37416 GCA_026074375.1 Tanacetum coccineum
TTACGTTTTCGTCCGTTTATTACGTTTTTGTCCATTTTTTATGTTTTCGTCTGTTTTCTTACGTTTCCGTCCATTTCCGTCTTTTTTACGTTTTTGTTTGTTTTTTAAATTCAATAAAACGTATAAAACGTAAGAAAACGAAGACAGAGGTCAATATACAAAAGAAAACGTCCAAAATGAAAGAAAACAGACATAAACATAGAAAAACGTTAAAAAACGATAAAAAACGTAAGAAGTCGAACGAAGACGTAAAAAAATAGATGGAAATATAAAAAACGGACGAAAACGTAAAAAACGGATGAAGAACGTACGAAATCAGATAAAAACGTAAAAAACAGACGACAATGTAAGAAATAAGACGAAAACGTAAGAAATCGGACAAAAACAGAAAAAACGTAAGAAATCAGACAAACCGTAAAAAACAAACGAAAACGTAAACGTAAAAAAAGGGACGAAAACGTTAGAAATCAGACGCAAACGTAAAAAAAGGGACGGAAACGTTAGAAATCAGACGCAAACATAAAAAACAGAAGAAAACGTAAGAAATCAGACGAATACGTAAGAAATTGGACAAAAACGTAGAATACATACACTTTTGATGACTTGGCAAACCACATCATCAGTTTGCAGGTCAAGCAGGTGGAAAAAACACCATATTAGCACGAAATTGAAAGTTGAGGTACCATATGGGCAATTTTTTTAGTACACGTACCATATGGGCACATTTGAGAAAGTACGCGACTATTTAATGCCAAAAACCCAATAAAGAAATATCAAGGATTAAATAGTAGTGATGGTGGTAATATCAGAGATAGAGTCAAAATAGCTGGTGGAGTAATAGGATCTGGTGATGAAATAGGTAATTCCTTAGCATAAATTGCTTGTACGTCCTTCAAATAAGTATTATTGTAGAAAGATGAGAATACCGGTGGAATCATATTATCGTTAGAGTTTTCCGAAGAGTTAAAAGAATTGCTTTCCGATGAAGCTGAGAAATAATCTGATGAGACCGAAGTATAGTTAAGAATATTCATAGAGGAAAAAGCATCCTCGATATCGAAAGTAGAGCGGTTGGGAGAAGACATCGTTCTGATAACAACCTAGTTTGTAAATAACATAAGTTATTTATGTAATAGTATAATAGATATGTATATTTACATACTTGTTCCGGAATGTAGTGGCACGGAGGACTTTGATGGCTGAAAAAGAAATGTGGTTATAGTTAAGGTTTTGACCTTGTTCTCTATAACCATGGCGCTGATACCAATCTGTAACACCCCCATTTTTACATATAGCAGCGGAAGATAATCTGGGGTATTACTTCATGGATACAACAATCATAATCATAGAAAACAACTTTAAAAGAGACGTTGTTGGAAAATTTTAGTTATCATTCATTATAATCAGAGTTTTTACAAAATGCAGGTCCCAAAATCTAAAATATCAAAGCTTGAATGAAACAGTTTAAACCATCTTTGAGGTCCATGCCACTCCCAGCCGAAACTTGCTCAATTATCCTAAGATAAACATGCTAAAAAGTCTACACCAAGGTGAGAGGTGAAATTCATAGGTTTTGATAAACTAGTTTGAATAACAATCATAGTGTAATAATTGTACAAAACACAATTTTATGAAAATAATATTGTTATGCATCTTGGGATCACGTTATTATATACAGTTTATTTGTAATAATGTGCAACGAAATGAAATTACCATATGTAATAGTGTAATTACGCAGCTTTTATTGTCCTTGTTTGGTCTGTTTGGTCATGTCTTGTATAGTATAGTCTAGTCTAAGCTCATGGCACACAAACTGACTAGTGTATATAATACCCAAAATGATGTGATAGATATATAAAGAATAAAAGGCCCTACGGTTGTAGGAAATTGCCAGTAAACCTATGAAATTCAAATATAGAGGTGTTATGGTTTTCCCTATTCCGGGCTAACACAAACAGGATTCGTCAATCCCGATAGATCTATCCACAATATTCGCGTTCACCCGTAAGTGATTAATGGTCCATGATAATGAGGGACTTTTGGCATAATGTAACTTAGACAGTAAGCGTAAGTAAGAGTATCAGATAGCATATCACTTGTAAAAACACTTTGTAGTATTCCTGGGTTTAAGCATGTATAAGTCTTTGAAAAGTAATCACATTGTTATAAGATAAACGAGTATGTAAAAGAGTTTGTAACAAGCATGTATCCCCCTCGCGGGTTTATAAAACATGTAAATAAGTAAAGGCGAGGTTATGAATCTCACCTGATAGGTAGATGTAATAAATATTCTAAAATGAAAGCTGACGACCTTATCACAATCTTAACCGGGGAATGTTGATATAATAAAATGATAGTAAATAGCCACGTCACGCAACCTGAGTAAATATGTTGAGTCTTAGGAAGATTGTACTCTAGAACTTTAGTTTTAAGAGTTATGAGTTTGATTGAAGAGTTTGGAATTATTGTATCACCGTTCGGGCCATCATAATTCAGAAGTCATTCAGTAAACGTTTAAGGAGCTAGGGCACTTTAAATCGTAAACCCAACAACTCAGTCAGAACGTAATACCAAGATGAAACTCCTTAATATGAAGCTCCCTAGTATTGTGATATGATATAATCGGTTTTAAGCGTTTTGATTAATATCTGGAAATGTTAAGCACGAGAAGCGTTAATTAAAGTTATGTCTGGTAATGTTTTGAATGTGTTTTTATACTTTTTCAAAATGTTACATTTTAGACCCTAGGGTTTGGAAAATTGCAAGTAGACCGCCTGAGGGTTTTGCATTTTTTATGACTTTGGTCGTATTAAAATGTGTTCAGCTAGAACATTCGTAGTCGAGTGAAATTCGGTCGTTTGGGTCTGTTATCGCAGGACAAAAAAAGCTACAACATTAAAAAGATATACCAAGTAAACCTTGGACTTTGAAAAGTGACATAATAGACCCCTATAGTTATAACTTTGATAAAATGACACTTTTAGTCCTTTTAGTTATAAGTTTCTAAAAGTTACGATATATACCTCTTGCATGGATTATAATTACAAAACATGTCCAAATTGCCATGCAAGCTTAGTTTAACATTACAATAGACATTTATAAGTTATAATAAACTAAAATATGAAGTTTTAACGCAACACAAGTTTAAAATAACGATTCATTAGGCTAGGAAGCAAAACAGGTTAAATTAGGGTTTCAAAACATAAACGCGCGGGTTTTAAGTTCAAATTACTTCATTAATCAATAAAGTGGTTATTTTAACATTAGTTAAGAATGCTAGGATAGATTATAACAATATTTAACCATAAAACATTTAGTTTTAAGAACAACACGAAATTAGGGTTTGGTGTACGGTTTTTTGGAAAAAAAAAAAATCAAATGGAAAATGAGCATATAATTAGGTGTATGAAACTTTAACAAGAGTATATTTGGATCATATGACATATAAGAGTTTAGTAGCAGGATTAGAAACATTCAAAACGTGGGTTTTGAGCATCCAACTGAGCAAAAATGGGGTAAACTGTGTAATTTCGGTATATTTCCACTCGTGACTACGCTCTTTGAATCTTTATTTCGGTTCTTCAATCTTTAGGGATTCGCTTCTTGAACATATTTAAATGATCCTAGGATCATAAGGGAGCAAAGATTGGCAGCCTTAATGTTATAGTAAAGAAATGGGGAGGGTGTGAGTTATTGAATGATGACAAGAGAGCTCATTTTATACTCAAATGAAGCAAAAGATACTAAGGAAGCAATGTATCTGATCAAGGACATGTGTGAGCTAATATGTTGATGTGTTGAAGCTAGGAGATGAGGTGTATGAGCTAGGAATAAGCTAGAGCATGGTGATGAAGACACATGCTTTGCCGCGGCTGCCATTGGACAAAAGAGGAGGTTTTATCAATCTTGGAGGCCAAGGGAGGTAAGATATTTATGTTATTAGCTGCATGTGATGTTTAAGGGTGATTTTTCAATAGTTATTTGCAAAAGAAAGGCTTCAAAATCATTTGTTTAAAAATGGGGGTCGCGGGTTGGTTTTGGGGTTTTATGGTTCGAACTCATGTTTTTGGCTTATATTTCTTGAGCATTGATTGAAGAATGATTGATTTATGATCTCAAGTGTTTGTATTTATGTAGGCTTATCATGGCATAATTACAAGTTTTTTTTTGTTTAAAATAGGGTATGAAAAGAGAAATTTATAGCCAGCGGGTCATATTAGGACTTAATTAGGGTTTCTTTGACTTTTCTAGCTTGTAATTCGTGTGTAAATGATCAAGGGTGATGGATTACTGATCTTGAGCAATGTAATATGAATTATTATTGATATTTGATAGTTGGTTTAAGTTAAAATGGGTTGAAATGGAATAATAAGCCGTGGGTTGGATTAGGGCTCGTAATGGGTACATTAGGGTTTCTTAAGCTTCAATCTTTTGTACATTGCCAAGATAATGATAGATAATGATTTGTAAACTCATATTATGAGTTTACAATGGCTCTTGGTTGATTGTTCGGGATTAGAATGGTTAGAAACGAGTAAACGGGTCAAATGAACCAATTAGGTACATTTAGGGTTTCTCGGATATGTTTTACGTACAAATGAGGTAAGATGATAAAGTAATGATGAAATAAGGATTGAATAGGATTTATATGATTGTAAAATAAGTTATTACAACTTATTTGAGTATTGGTTGAGGTTTAAAATGGATAAAAATGAAGAAACGGGTCATGGTTTAGGAATTAGCTCGGTTTTAGGGTTTAGGGTTTTGAATTAGGGTTTTAAGAGTAAAAATGTGTATGAAAGTTTATGAATAGAATAATTAGGGTTTACACATTGTATATTGAGTGTAGTAGCTTGTACACAAGTGATGGTGAATAAATTAGAATGAAAACGGAGGTAAAATGGCTATTTTTATATGTTCATGCTTAATAACTTGTACATTGTGCTTTGAAAACTTGTACTTGACTTGGAGGGAGTTTATATTTCAAATGAGATGTTATATTACTTGTACATATGCTTTAGTAGCTTGTGCATTCACTTTAGATGTTAACCCTTCAAAAATATGGTTTAAGAGTGGCATTACGATAACGTATTAAAGCCCGTTTAGATATAACATTACGAATAAGTACATTATAAGAAAAATGTACCTGTGTTAAAAGGTTTAAGATGATTTGACTTGACATGATAATCTGTTTGCTGACATATATGAAGATAAGGATGGTCATAGATAGGGTTGCGTTAGCTTTGTCTACTTTTATTAATGACACAATACTGAGAATATATAAGTAATGTAATAAAGCGAAAAATTTCCTCGTACAATTGTGATAATAGTAAAATAGGTTTTGCATTTGATGAAAATTCTTTGGTTGTTATATGAACCCACGGTAAGTTCTCTTAATAATGAAGTTGACTTTAGAATTTCATTTGACTATTCCGAAGAAGAATGGATTCACAACGGTAATTTTTGACAAAAACCAAAATTGTTCTTACAAAATTAATTTCTTCCTATTTCTTCAACAATTTAAAACTGGATTCGAAAATATAATGAAAAAAAAAGTCAATATGCCTTCACTTCCATCACCTAATCCTACGGTCAGTTGTTTTGATGATTTATACTTCTTCAAAGATTTTGAGAATGAATATCCATCTATTATTTACAATAATGCTCCAACGTCTAAATCAAATTTGTTAACTGAACCCACTTTAAACCCTCAACATATCGACGAATTTGATTTGAAAGAAGAACATTCAATGTCCGAATATAAGAAGAGTAACAAAACGTATTTGGTACTATAATGATCTATTCCCTTTCAAAACATTATTCAAACCATGATTTAAAGTCAAAAAATACAATTAGAGAATGATTGAACGAGATATAGAAACAAACCTATTCGTGGTAACATGAATACACAAGGGTCGGATATGCTTTTGTAAATAAGTCAGAATAAAATCAATAAAACTTTCAAAATGGGAAGTTTTATCATGGAATTAAACGTTAATATCGTTACTTGGAATTATATTATCGGCATGATGCTATTCTATCTCATTATGAGTTTATATGTGTCGTTTGGCATTCCGTTCGACCCTAAGCGGTATTATAAGGATGATGTTTATACAAGAATGTTGCGGAGGCCAAGGTACATTTTATTTACTTTTTAAATTAGGAAAATTGGTCTCCAAGAACGGATACGGTGTATTAGGTTAAAACCTATACGGCGTATCCATTGTTTTCATCAGAAGTTGACTAAGTCAATAAAAACTCGCCAATACGGCGTATTAATCAAGAATCAATAGGTGTATCGAGTTTGGGTATAAAAGCCCAACTGATACGCTGGATCTGTTTTCACCACACTTTTTCACTCCACACAAACAAAAGTTTTTACCATAAAAATCTCTTAAAGAATCAATCATCCTCTTCTTGCTTTATCTCTCTCGATTAACCACCAAAAGGTAATGAACCTAATTTGTCCTAATTTCCATTTGATTTTGGATTCGAAATTAATTAGGGTTTGGATTTGGTTTTAAGGATTAGATATGTTTTACCGTAGAATGCTTTGATTAAGCTTTCCCTTATTCTCTTAGAATTGTAACAAGTATTGTTGGTAAATTGTGCTTGGTCAAAATGCTGTAGAAAGAAGAAAACGCCCCACCACAACCCAACCTACAAACTCCAGCGCCGCGGATAGCGTCGCTACAACCAATACAACCACGCCGAAGAACCCCCCACAACCCACCACCAGCAACCAACAAAGACCAACCTCTAAAACACACCCAATAAGAGCTCACTCCCTCCGTCAATCGAGAAACCGCAAACCACACTCTCTCTACCTGACCTCCACAACACAAAAGCAAACACCCAAAGAAAAACCGCAAAGCAAAACCCGACATTCTCACCGGGACAACACCCAGCAACACACCCCACCACTCCGGTAGCCAACCCAGAAAGAGAAAACCCCACATAACGCGAACGCCAACCCCACCACGCCGTGCAATACACAGTGAAGCCCATAAACCCTACCTCTAACCGCCCCCCCTAGCCCGTCCTGCACAACTCATATGTAATCCAACCTCCATAACAAGTGTAGGACCGCAAGATTTCCCCCGTGATAATACATCAAATGCAAACATCACAAAAATGTCATTACGTTTCCCTAGGCTCATGATACTGAAGCTCGACATATATAAATTGCAATATAAAATTGCCTACATTGGCCTTAATGATGTTCAACCCGGAACATCCCAAATCCGACATGGTATACGTTCGATCTCGGTGATAGCTAATCACCCAAACGGGGGCGTCACCCCTAAATAGATCTATTTATAACATTCACTCTTACAATCCAGTAATTAACCAGCTCATGATAATGGGCTCATTGGGTAATGTTACCTAGGCAAACACATAATCATAATATAAAAAAATGTCCACTTGCATCCAATTGTAAAAACATGCATATGTTTCTCATCCCAAAACTTGTAAATCATTGTAATTGTAAAACATGGGGCTATGAACTCACCTCGAGTGAATGAATAATCCAAGTATAACAGAAAATGCGTCACGATAATGACCGCATGTAACCTAATTAAGTATAGGTCGTTTAAGTATGAAGCACTTTGATTAACTAATACCATACATAATTTTATATAGCTACATCACCATCTAATTGCGTTTGTGAAATAATGTTTAAATCGCATTTGATACATAATAACCATGTATTTGTACTCGTATAATCGTATGAATAGTTCTATCGTCTTTGTAAAATAATATTTATAAAGTTTAAAACATGTATAAATATTATTTAAGTGATTCTAAAATGTTTCGCAAAAATCATTATTAAACACGAACCAACACTATTCATGTCAGGAAATAGTGTATATGTATAAAATAGTGCGTATCTTCCTCGTTTTAAGACCGTTTTGTACGTTCTTTACGTACACGATTTCGTATTAAGACGAGTTATCACAATATTACATTTTAATATTTTCATCTTACTTCTGAACAGTACTTTTTACTGTTGATACACTTTTATAAATTTATTTTTGTAAATTTAGTTGTCGTAAACTCGTAAATGTCGTGTTTTATTCATTTTAACTCCGTTTTTAGCGATTCTTTCGAGCACGTCTTTGTAATTAAATGTTCTATCAAGATAATGATGTTTTCAAAATATATATATCTAATGTGAACAGTAACTTTTATAAAATTAATTTTATAAAAGTATTTATTATCGTAAACTTGCGAAATTCTTAACTCCTTCGTTATTGATCTAAAAATCATGCTTCTTAATGTTTTGAAATCCTAAAAATATGTAATTTTTATAAAAAATAACCAACCATTTATCTCAGATCTGAAAATCAAATAGTTTTTATAAAATTTCTTTTATAAAGGCGTTTATTATCGTATAACTTGTAAATTACGTATCTCCTTCGTTATAAATCAGGTTTTCAAGTTTCTTACCATTTGGGAATCCTCATGAGATGTAGTAGTTTATAAAAATATAAAATAAATACATTTATTTTTGAATTAAAACAGAAAGTTTTGAAGTTTTCCTTAAAATGTATAAAATGAGTTTTTATAACCTTTAAATTTAACCACCTTGTTACAAGTCCATTACAACACTTATTATCACATGTCTTGCATCCTTAGTGTAACACCCCCATAAAATCACAACGCAGCGGAATACCACTCTGGGGTGCTACTTCATAGTATAAAGTACAAGTTACAGAAAACGACCTCAAAAGAGACGTTTGATAAAATGTCACATTCGATTTAAACAGATCAGAGTAAATTCAGGTCCCAATAATTTCCTTTTCACCAAGTTAAAAGAGTTCAAACATGATTCAATGTATATTTTAAACATAAATGATTATCGAATGTGAAGAAAACCGAGTCCTTTAAGTTTTGATATCCACGCGACTCAAATGCCCCCAATGCTCAGCTAGCAATATAATAACCTGAGAAAATACATGCAAAAACGTCAACAATAATGTTGGTGAATTCATAGGTTTAAGTAAAAGCAGTATTGAAATAGTTCAAGAAATATTTCTGTAAGAAAAGTAGCGTTACAACATTTAGAAGAATTGTTATCGAAATCCAAGTAATGTTTCAATAAATCAAGTAATGTTCAATAGTGGACCACAAGGTTTAAGATCAGCCAGCGACAGTATTTCAAAGTATAATTCAACAGAATACATTGCAACGAATACAATGTATAAATCTTGATTGCATTGAGCTCATGACACCGAAGCCTTGACGTTAACACATATCTTGTATGTAATTCATGTTGCCCCATAACTAGGTATTATTGCCTTATACCTAACTTCTAAATACAAATTGTCCGTTGACTGGGTGCTCGAAAGGATTCGATTCATACCCCCGGACAGGGCTGTCAAACCCAATAGATCTATTTATTTGTACTAGCGCTCACCCATTATAGGCAATTAACAGTTCATGATGTGGGGTCTTTGGCAATAACTACTCATGCAATTGACCTCATATTTGGGTCCAGCATACCATAAAGTTTCTTGTGTCCAGTTTATAAAACAAGCATGTATCAAACATGTATTAGAAATCATGTGGTAGGCAAGCAAAAGCTTTAGTAAAAACATTCATGTAACGCTTATGTAGTAGTAACCAATAAGTTTGCTTAAATAAACGAGCATGTATTCTCACCCCGAAAATAGTTTAAGAAAACCATTAAAAGAGAAAAGGTGGGGCTATGAACTCACCTTGATTCAAGTCGAAGAATCAAATAATCAACCCAAGTCTCGAACAATGCGGCGACGAATACGATCACGACCTATAATTATGTTGCTCGATTATAATACGTACAAACTACGATCAATGATGCGCACATCGTTACGACGAAACTATACATATAATTATATATATAATATATGCGTACATACATGTGATGAGAAATCTACTTGCGCGTCCTAGATCTTAACACTTAGTATATTTTAGA
Source organism: Tanacetum coccineum (assembly GCA_026074375.1). NCBI lineage: Eukaryota > Viridiplantae > Streptophyta > Magnoliopsida > Asterales > Asteraceae > Tanacetum > Tanacetum coccineum. The sequence goes on from BQNB010059233.1 coordinate 9,959, forward strand.
TACTCATTTACCTTCAATCATAAGTTAAATCACTTTATCGAAAACTTTCTATTTTTAGAAGTTGTACGTCGTTAATTTCCAAAAGTTACTATTTTTTTATACCTTACGTTTTTATAATCGACCAACGGTCTTAAAAATAATTATTTACAATAGCATATCAATTGATATCATTTTTATTAATCGATATTATTTTTATAACACGTTAACGTTTATTAAAGTACTCGTTGACTTTTACGTTTTACTTTTTAAATAGTATATTTATTTTCTAAGTCTAACCCAACCAAAACGACCCACTAGATCACGTTTTCACAACTAGGACGAAAAAAAGATTTTATGCGGAACGTCGTTCCGAACAACTTTACAGTTTTAGTCGAGACTTGAATCTCGACGTAAAATGACCAAAATACCCTTACGAGAATCTGCTGAACTTTATATTTTTATTAATAATGCAGAAGTTTGACTTTCGTTTTTGACCCGTCATATTACATTTTCACGACTTTGACCAAAAAGAGGTTTTATGTAAAACGTCATTCCGAACAACTTTCGTGTTTCGCCGGAAGGCCGAAACGGACTCGAAAGTGCTCAAAACGTCGAATTACCAAATCTGTCAGATTTAATAAATCTCTGATAGTGACTTATTTTTCTTATTAAAGTGTATATCTCGTTTTCCCTCTAGTTTCTTCGTTATTGGGAGTTAGAAGTCCCATTTTATATCAAAACGACCGCAAAAATATACTCTACAATATTTTGTAAACCAAAATCAGATTTTCGGAAATCTCGAAACCCGAATCGCCCATTCAGTTTTCTGCTCGAATTTTACTAGTTACAAAACACGTCGAAACAAATTTTCGACCCAAAAACTCATCTAAAATATATCCAATACAACTTATAAATGCATATAGATCCCGCTTGATAATCAAATACATATTATTTTAGACGCCGCAAGTTTCAATAGATTTCATCACATATATAAAAATTAAATCAATAAACGAAACAATCGAAACAATGAAAAAGGAAGGCTCACAATGATTATACGAAGCAAGATCGGAAAACAAAAGTGTCGGGTTGCCCTCTTTGAGTTCTAGCCGCGGCACACCCCACTCGAACCAAACCGAATCGAAAACTCGAACCTTGTTGCATGTTAATTTTTCTTCCATGGATGAGTAAAGTATCATCATCCAAATAATATTTTATGAGTAAAAAAAATCAAAACACCAAAGTGTTTGTTTGTTGGTTCGACCGAACCAAAAAGAAAAGACTAGTTGTCTTGTTTATAAAAGTATAGTTTTCGAGTTTAAGTACCGATTTATCCTAAAATCATAATTTTAAAAATCTTAAAAAACTATATCACTTTGTCATACTATTATCGGTTTCTAAAATAATATAAACTTTAATGAAAAATTATAATAAAAGGATTTTTAGAAATTTTCGGCATGACCTTCCCACGTTTATCCAACGATTTCCATTTTACAATCTCAAATTTCCATTTTTAATCAAACCATGTTGCAAAATACGCATGTGTTCACATATATATTTAAACTAGACAAATATAAGAAACAAAAATATATAAAACCAAACACACCATAATGGATTGAACCAAACACCCTTTTAGGGGCAGTTTATCACAAATCCAAACGCCCCTAAAGGCTGTTAAGCAACAACCAAACGCCCTCTAAGGGCTGTTAAATGCAAAAACAAACATACCCTCGGCTAATTACTACAACCAAACACAGCCATGTGTGGTCACAACCCAACCCGAACGCACCCTTTGTTGGCTGTTTTGGTGCGGCTGACCCGGAACCAAAACGCACCCTTTTCGGCTGTTTTTATAACACAAACCACACGCACCCTAGCTGTCATTTTTCACAGCCAAACGCACCCCTTTTCGGGTGATATAATTCCAACCGCACCCTCATTGGTGGCGGCTGCCACAATACCAAACGGACCCTAATGCTACAAACCAAACGGACCCCGCTGTGGTGAAACCCACAGCCAACAAACACCCCCTCAGTGGTGGTGGTTCATTACCACCGAAACCAAAACCACCCTTGGTGGTGGTAGGCTGTCGCCGAAAACAAACACCCTTTTGGTGGGGTTTTTTTTTACCACCGAAAACAAACCACCCATATGGTGGTGGTGGTGCTGGTGTAGTGATGGTGGTGGTGTTGGTGTGCGGCTATGGTGATGATGAAGATGACGTCGGTGGAGTGGTGATGAAGGTGAGGTGGCAGCGGTGGCGTGATGTAGAAGAACAGATGGTGATGTTGATGACGGTGGTGGCCGGCTGTGGCAGCCGGAGGAGGGGTGGCAGCGGCGATGGAGGTGCATGGCGGCGAGTGAGTGTGGGGATCGGACAGATCGGGTGATGGGGAGTATTTTTGGATTCGGCCGGAAAAGTCCGTCGGAAAACTTTTCCGGCGGCGGCGACGTGGTGGCCGGCGGTGGGCTGGTGGTGGCCGGATATTTGGAGAGGGAGAGAGAGTTAATAGTGGAGATGTGTGTTTTATTGTCATAATGAAATAAATGAATATAAATTATATTAGATATAAAACTTTTAAAATGAATTAGTAAGTGTATAATAGTTGAGGGTTAAAAGTGTAACTTTTTATTATACTTTTGATAAAAAGCGGTTCGAGACTCGTTTGGGCGACTTAACTAATGATTCGATGCGCGAAACTTGCGCCGTTGTTTTTCAAAATAATTTTTCCAACGAAAAACGAGTAATTCTTGATACTATTTCATAATTATTTTTATAACATTTATAAAAATGTTTAGTAATTAAATTATGACCGGTTTACGTCTCGTCCAAAATAAAAATAAATTTCTAATCCCATATGACGCGTCCATCAACAAACTGTTTTCGAATAAATATGATGACTAAAATTATTCTATATAAATATTATTAATTACTAAAACTGTTAATAAAATAAAATTTCTAATATTATTTCTCGTTTCTAAATCTTACGAGTGTATTTCGGTCACTTTCTTTCCGTTTCTGGGTCTCGGGCAAAACTAAAAAGTTGTCAGGAATGTCGTTTTACATCGAATCGCCTATAGGTCCGAATAATGAAACGTGATTTAGGCGGTTCGTGTTTTGATAAATTCTATGAGTTTAAATTATTCCCTTTTTCGTTTATCGAATCAAATAAAAATAAAATAAATTTTATAAACGACAACATGTAATAACAAAATAAGGATATTATTATTTAAATACATTCCAAATGATGACAGTTGTGTATACTCTTTCCTACCTTAAGAAGCGTCGTCCCGGTGCTCAATTTTTTTATATTCGGCCTTTTTTTACTATGATTATATAGATGGATATACCTAGGTCATTGTCGAGGTTTCCAACGAAAGCTTGAGTGAACAAAGGTCAAAGCATAGGATATATGCAATCGATATGAGCGAATGAATCAAATGTAATGAGAATCTTCAATGGGAATGATGAACACATGACTGGAAGAAAACATTGGAACGAAGAATTTAACAATCGTCATTCTTGAAAGTAGTTAATTCGATTTATTAACTATAGAATATCAAGTTCGCGGCGGTCGATACACATTCGGAAAAATCCATATAACAAATCACGAGTCGAAAGAAGTTCATAGCCCAAAGAATGATTCATACGGACGAACACACGCTATGTCGGATACACATAAGCCCACTCATTTATAATTTGTCACTTACAAAAAGAAGCGTCCCAATCCTTGTAAGTAAGAATTTATAAACTTATGGTTCGGTAATTATATATTTCTTATTCAAAATGAAGAGGCGTCCCAATTCATTTCAATAAGATGATTATAAATCATCCTACTTAAGTATCGCCGGCACAAAAACACAATATCAAAACAATAGATTACGAAGCAACGTATACGATTCAAAAGCATAAAGAGAGTGTTCAAACTCGAAGTCGAACAATAAAATAACTAGTGGAATTGACAAAGTACGCCGAATTTCAACATCATAAAAAAAGGAATGAAGCAAGGTCGCGTAAATGTTTCGGAGATAACCGCATCGCTCACAATATATCGAAGTAAACGAACTCATTAAGACTTACCATAGTACTATGCACATATGTACGAGTATCTATATATAATACTAGTATTGACGTTCGAAGGAGAAAATAAGAAAACAGGAAGTACGCGATAGTCGGAGTAAGCAACGTATATATATATATATATATAATCGGCCGCTATGAAGCAAATAGTATGACGTCATAAGATAGACGTATGAGAGCGAAATAATAACCAAGCATTATATATTCATTATTAATATAATATCAATAAGCATGCAAAAGGGAGCATATAAGTTACCTGGGAGCAAGTGCGCGCGGATATCGGACAATGGTGAAGGACTCTTAAAATTTTTTTATTTTTTTTTTAATTTTTTTTTGGAAAACGGTTATAGTCTAGGGTTTTGAAAACGACCTAGTTCTCTATAACGAGTGCTTTGATACCAATCTGTAACACCCCCATAAAATCACAACGCAGCGGAATACCCACATGGGTGTGTGCTACTTCATAGTAATAACAGAACAATCACAGAAAATGACCTCAAAGGGTCGTTCATAAAATGTCCCACAATTCGCTAAAACGTCAGAGTAAACTTTTCAGGACCCAATAAATTTCCTTTTCACCAAGTTAAAAAGAGTTCAAACATGATTCAATGGTATATTTTAAAGATAAATGATTATCGAATGTGATGAAAACCGAGGTCTTATAAGTTTTGATATCCACGCGACCTCAAATGCTCCCAAAAGCTCAGCGAGCACAAAATTATAAATAAAATAAACCTGAGAAAGACATGCAAAAAAACATCAATAATAATGTTGGTAAATTCATAGTTTAAGTAAAAGCATTATATTTTTGGGGAAAATAGTTTTAAGAAAGATTTCTGTAAGAACAATAGCGTTACAACATTTAAAAGAATTGTTATCGAAATCCAAGTAATGTTTAAATAGTGGACCACAAGGTTTAAGATCAGCCAGCCACCTATTTCCAAAGTATAATTCAACAGAATACATTGCAGCGAATACCATGTATCTATTCATCTTGATTGCATTGAGCTCATGACACCGAAACCTTGACGCTAACACATATCTTGTATGTAATTCATGTTGCTCCATAACTAGGTATTATTGCCTTATACCTAACTTCTAAATACAAATTATCCCGTTCTGACTGGGTGCTCGAAAAGGATTCCGATTCATACCCCCGGACAGGGCTGTCAAACCCAATAGATCTATTTATTTGTACTAGCGCTCACCCATTATAGGCAATTAACAGTTCATGATGTGGGGTCTTTTGGCAATAACTACTCATGCAATTGACCTCATATTTGGGTTCAGCAACATAAAGGTTTCGTGAGTCCATTTTTATAATAAAACAAAGCAATGTATCAAACTTTATTAGAAATCATGAGGTAGGCAAAAAAGCTTTAGTAAAATCATCATGTAACGCTTATGTAGTATAACCGATAAGGTATCAGTAACAACAAGCATGCAATCAAACATGTATAAATCAAGTGGTAGATAAGCAAAGCTTTAGTAAAAACATTCATGTAACGCTTATGTAGTAGTAACCGATAAGTTATTCGGTAAAACAAGCATGTATCAAACATGTATTAGAAATCATGTGGTAGACAAGTAAAAGCTTTAGTAAAAACATTCATGTAACGCTTATGTAGTAGTAACCGATAAGTTATTCGGTAAAACAATGCATGTAACCAAACATTAATTGAAAATCATGTGGTAGAAAACAAAAGCTTTAAGTTAAAAATATTCATGTAACCGCTTATGTATAGTAACCGATAAGTTTTATTCGGCTAAAACAAGCATGTGATCAAACCAGTATTAGAAATCATGTGGTAGATAATCAAAAGCTTTTAGTCTAAAAACTACATGTAACAGTTTATGTAGTAGTAACCGATAAGTTATTCAGTAAAACAAGCATGTATTCTCACCCCAAAAATAGTTTAAGAAAACCATTAAAAGAGAAAAGGTGGGGCTATGAACTCACCTTGATGTTGCAGAGAAACTAGCAGGAATGCAAATAATAATCACAACATAAATGGAGAACGGAACAGCTCGACCAAGAAGATGCATCTTAATTTAACGGCTATATCCTACTACTTAGGATAATGAATTTGGGTTCCCCGATAATTGGTTACGTCAACGCGACACGTTGATAAAGGATTGAGGTTTCAAGTTGGATGAGTTTGGTGGGTGGTTAAATAAAATACACCGAAAAGAATACACAAAGTATGTAATATATTCCGTATATAATACATATGACAAAGAAATAAATATAAAATTCATTGGGCAATCATATAAGAAAGACAAACAAACAAAAGAATAAGTCGCAACATTTAAAACTTTACAAGTATTATTTAAGAAACGTATGAAAAATAATCGTAACAATATAATTCGACACGTTTTAGAAAATCACTTTACTAAATAAATAAAACTATGTTTTTTCTTGCATAAAAAAGTAAAAACGTATAAAAGTTACGAGTTAGATAAATGACTTTTAAGGACGTTACCATAAGATTTATATGGGAATTATATAAATAATATTTTATAATTTTATTTCGTAACGCGATTTAACTAAACTAGTTTATATCTTGTTTAAAAAGTATATTTCGTTTAATTACCGATTTAATGTAAAATCATAATTTTAAAAATCTTCAAAACTAAATAAACATTGTCATTTTATCGGTGTTCTAAAATATATATACTTTATTGAAATTTACTAAATATAAGCGGATTTTTAGAAATTTCGGCATGACCTTCGCCGTATATTACAACCGTTTTCATTTTTAAACAATCTTCAACGTTTTCCACTATAATCAAACCATGTTGCATAAATACATTGAGTTTCACATATATATTTAAACCTAGACAAAATAAGAAACAAAAATATATAAAACCAAACACACTATAATGGGTTGAACCAAACACCCTTTTAGGGGCAGTTTATCACAAATCCAAACGCCCCTAAAGGCTGTTAAACAACAACCAAACGCCCTCTAAGGGCTGTTAAATGCAAAAACAAACACACCCTCGGCAAATTACTACAACCTAAACCAGCCATTATGTGGTCACAACCCGAACCCGAACGCCACCCTTAGTTTGGCATATTTTTGGTGCGGCTGACCCGAACCAAAACGCACCCTTATCGGTTGTTTTTTATAACACAAACACCGCACCCTAGCTGTGATTTCTTCATAGCCAAACGACACCTCTTTCGGTGATTATAATTCCAACCGCACCCTCATTGGTGGTGGCTGCCAGAATACCAAACGGACCCTAATGCTACAAACCAAACGGACCCCGCTGTGGTGAAACCCACAGCCAACAAACACCCCCTCAGTGGTGGTGGTTCATTACCACCGAAACCAAAACCACCCTTGGTAGTGGTGGGCTGTCGCCGAAAACAAACACCCCTTTGGTGGGGTTTTTTTTACCACCGAAAACAAACCACCCATATGGTGGTGGTGGTGCTGGTGTAGTGATGGTGGTGGTGTTGGTGATGGGGCGGCTATGGTGATATGAAGATGACCGTCGGGTGGATAGTGTGAAGAAGGTGAGTGGCAGAGCGGGTGCGATGTAGATGATATGATGGTGATGTTGATGACGGTGGTGCCCGGCTGTGGCAGCAGGAGGAGGGGTGGCAGCGGCGATGGAGGTGCATGGCGGCAAGTGAGTGTGGGGATCGGACAGATCGGGTGATGGGGAGTATTTTTGGATTCGGCCGGAAAAGTCCGCCGGAAAACTTTTCCGGCGGCGACGACGTGGTGGCCGGCGGTGGGCTGGTGGTGGCCGGATATTTGGAGAGGGAGAGAGAGTTAATAGTCGGAGTGTGTGTATTTATTTTGTAATATGAAATAAAGGCGTTATAATTTTAATTTCAAATAAAAACTATATAAAAATGAAATAAGTAATGATATAATAGCTGAAGGTTAAAAGTGTAACTTTTTTTAAATACTTTATGATAAAAAGCGGTTCGAGACTCGTTTGGCGACTATAATCTAAGGATTCGACGCGCAAACTTGCGCTTTGCTTTTTCAAATAATTTTTTCCAAAAAAACGAGTATATTTATAAAGATTATACTAATGACGTTATTTATTTAGTGAACCGGGTTTACGTCTCGTCCGAAATAAAAAAATAAAAAAAATTTTCTAACCCCAATGATCGCGTTTATTAACTAAACTTTTCGCCATAAAATGATGACTAAATTCTAATAAATATTTTTTCTTTAATAAAAATATATAAATAAATATAATTTAATTAATTTTCTCGTTTCCTAAATCTTGCGATTGTATTTCGACACTTTCTGGCCGTTTCTGGGTCTCGGCAAAACTAAAAAGTTGTTCAGGAATGTCGTTTGTAACTCGAAATCGCTTTAGGGCCGAATAAAGGAAAACGTGATTTGCGGCTTTCGTTTTTGAAAAATTCTATGAGTTAAATATTTCCTCTTTCCGTTTTCGAATCAAATAATTATAGAAATAAATTTTTATAAACGACAACATGTAATAAAAAATATGATTTATTATTTAGATATATTCCGAACATTGAACGGTTGATATAGCAAACCACCATACCATTACTGTAATACTGAAGGAGTTGTTATAACACCCATAAGTCTCATCAAAATAAATATCCCACTATTGATCTTAGATGCACTGTAATATCCATCTATATATAAAACCAATATTTTAACAGGGAAATTTTTACTTTATCTCCATTATGCAACGTAACTTGCATCTCCTAAATATTTAAAAATTTTTAAATAGAGTAAACAAGCTCACGCAACCTCTAACAATGCCATCTCTATCTATGTTTATATCATGTAAACATCCTAATATGTCAAGTCTATATCTTAATATCATTTTACCAAGTACATTCTCCATTTAACGTACTTTTCAAAACGTTATTTCAAAACAAGCATTAAACGTTAACGTTTACAATCGAAAAAAACCCTAATTATTGTTAATGTATACATATAAAATGAATTACAAGCCTTTAAATGCATGTGGGGGTACAAGTATCTATACACAATACATTATAAATCTTTCCTCCGAATCAAGTTCCAACTTTCTAAAAGCTCAAAGATACAATCAAGTAATACAAGAAAGTCAAACTAGCTCATTTTACCTCCTAAATCACTTTGGTTTCTTACCATCACTTTAGTACAAGGTAGAAGCACTTAATGCATGACTTTTAAACCTTAAACCTAAACCCTAATTCATCCTAAACCCTAATAAAAAACAAAACCCTAAAAACCCTAATTTCATTTTAAAACCCTAAACCTTAAAACTAAACCCTAAAACTTAATCCTAAACCCTAAAACTTAATCATAAACCCTAAACATTAATCCTAACACTAATCCTAAACTTAAATCTAGCCTAAACCCTAACCCCAACTCAATCTAAAAAATCAAACCCTAAACTTACCCGATACCTATTTTCACCCATTTTTACCCATTTTTAAACCAAGCACCCATCTAAGCACATCTATGACATCACCAAGCAGCCACCTAAGCTGCTTACAAGCACCTCCCTTTCAACTCTTCGCCACCAAGCTTGCTAGAAAAACATCACCACCTATGTCACTCTATTTTAGCCGAACCCACCAAGACCCATCCACCTTGCTTAGCTAGTCTTTTAGCTCTAAACACTCACACACTAGCTAGTCTTAGGTGGTTGTTCTTTCATGGTGGAAGAATATGAGAGACTTAACAATTTGGTGACTCAATAACACTTGAAGATTGAATATCTTCTTTATGTTCTTCACTTTTTAGAAAGTGGAAAGTTTAGCGAAGGAGTGACATTTGCATTTTGCAAATTACTTAAATATTTCAGAAGAAATAACTAAGTTGTTAAGGGATATAGGGGGAATTCTAATAGTAACAAGACTATTAAAAGATAAGAAACGTTTAGACGTGAAAGGAAACGTTAGAGAAGATAAGACTTATTAGAAGTGAGACGACTACTAGAAGTGAGAAGACTATCAAGAAAGAGAGGAATCATTTAGAAGTGAAAAGACCATTCGAGAAAGGAGGTTTACGAGTATTGGGGATCAATTTTATATATTACGAAGTTGTAAGGATTGTCGGTTTGAGAATGAGACGCATTTCATTAGAGAACATTCATTGACTATTAACACCATAAAAAAAAAAAAAAAATTGGGGGGGGAAGCAAGGGATGGCTTTGAGAAGTAGGATATGAGGAAGACACTTGAACTTTAGATAGATGTTGGGCATAGGTTTAGGTGCAAAGTAGACGTCAGCTCGTAGCAGAAGAGAGGAAGTGTTTGGTTATAGATTCAGAAAAGAATGAATGCTATAACAAGCCTGTTGCCGGCGGTCCCAGATATATCTAGGGGCCGCCAGAATATGTCTGGGGGCCGCCAGACTGCCAACATAAGAGGGCTTGGTTTTTAACAAATTTTGTGAAGGGAGTGACATTTTAATTTGCATTTCGCCAATAAAAAATGCTTAAAATACTTCGGATGAAGTAATTAAGTTGTCACGACACATAATGGAACACGGACTAGAATCAAAACTAGAAGAAAATAATAGAACGATTTATGGAATGTGTTTCATCATTCCTAAACCTAGACGAATATATTTTAACGATTCGCGGTTAAGCGGTAAGGAAAGAATGTCGACGATGTTATCTTCAGACGCATCCTTTTTGAATGGAGATGTTTCCTTTTGAACATTGTCCCGAAGGAAATGGTGACGTATCTTCGGTATGTTTCGTAGGCGATAATTATAATAATAATAATAATAAAATGAATAATAAATAATAAAAAAGTGAAACATACAAAGATGAGGTGACTAGCTTTAACAATGTCAAGAGCGGATGGTGGTAACGTACAATAAACTACACTCACAAGTTATGATAAACACTTCCCCTCGAGCATTGTGAATTGTTCCTAGAAACGTTGTAAATCAAATTGGTTATATAAGGAACGCAATCACTACGATACGGTATACGTTTGTCTTAAGAGGTGGTAGCGGAAATATGGAGGAAAGAGATTAGCCATCTCTAAGGTTGAAGAGGCGTGGTGACTGAGAAAGAAACGAGGTGTGTCCGGAAGACAAAGATTGTTTTCGACAATGAAAAGAATGTATCAATCGAAGAGAAAGAAAATGTTTTCCGTCAAAAGAAAGAATGTTTTTCGCGTCGAAGAAAATAAAGTTATCTCTAAGAGAAAGAAATGTATTTGTCGAAGAGAAGAATGTTTCGGGGAGAGAAAGAATGTTTTACGTCACAGAGAAAAGGAGAGCGTTTTTTAACTAATGTTGTCAAAAGGCTATGACGTAGGGATTTTTGGATATGACCATTAACGTTTGGCGATTGCAAGATAAAGGATACTTGAATATTCAGAAGAACTATTTAAGGTTGTCAAACCTACTATGTAAGGGTATTAGACTTTGCAACTAACTTTTCCGTGACACAGAAGTGGATTATTTAATAAAAAAGGTAGATAGATGAATAAGGAAATGTGTGACAGAAGACTCTAGGAGATTTACGTCATTTTGTGACTCTTTTAAAAATTAGATTAATGTACACAAATGCAAGAAAGAAATCAGTGTGGAAAAATAAAACATAGATGTATAAGACATATCGATATAAGCATCATTTTATCCTAAGCATGCATCGACACAATAATCAACAAAAGATTATGAGTAAGACTATATACATCTAACCTTATTTTCATATGTAAACCTAACATAGTGAAGGTGTACACATTTAACATGTTAAAGATATGCAAGACAAAACATGATAATTTTTAAATGTAATCGTCATGTAAAACATGTTAGCAATTAGCATTTAGGAGCATGCGTTATTTAGATAAACTAAGGAATACTTTACCTAAATTGCTAGAAAAAAGCAAACGCTTTTATAACAGACATGCATTCAATATTTAAGCAAATAAACATTGAGCATTAAGATAAACATGAAAGCATATAATTGCATTACATGAGAGCACATTATCATCATGAAACTTCAAAGCACATATGTGAAATGCATGTAGTCTAGATTGACTAAGGGGAAACCTAATTTTTACTTGCTTAGTGTGCACTCCTAATGAAATACAAAGTCTATCGATGTAGACTATCATTAGGCATATTTAAGAAGAGCCATTTAATCAAATTAGAGAATGAATATGAGAATACACTAGTGGTCTCATTCCCAGGCTAAACACGACCATTTTTACGGGTTATACCACGAACCAATTTCACTCTTAGAAGAAATTCAACCGTTAGGTCAAATTGAATTTCTAGTGCAATAGATTCTCCAATAGTCATTCTCATGTTAGACAAAATAGAAATCCTATATTTGCCTAATGAAGTGTAGCAAAGATGAAATTTGTATTGTCTTTTCATACAAGGCCTACTATGACTCAACTAATGTACTTTAATTTCGGTTCACATAATCCTAATCAATATGTGTGGAATTCTAGGGTTAATAAGAGCAAGCCAAGGTACAGGTTGTAGGCTATAAGAAGAATTGAGTCATCCAGGACCAGGAGTATGCTTAAGAGTGACAATGTGTAATGCTCTATAATGAGAGTGTTTAAGAATGCACCTTTGCATGTTCCCTTTTATGAAAGAAATCCCCAATTAAGGTTATTTACCTCAATAGATCTTGTGAATGTTTCTTTGTATAAATAATGATGATTTACTAAAGGTTAGTTACATGTATGTTGGACTTTTAAGCAAGAATTTTACAAGAGGAAGATGTTTTAAATCTAATGCCATAGGGCGGATTTACCTAAACCGAAAATGAATCTAAGACGAAGGATCCATCGATCCATGGAGGTGCCAAATTCGGGCAAGGATCATTTTCCCACTATTTGGGAGATGGTGTTGAAATTAGGTTATTAGGAGAAGCTTATATAAGTTATAAGGGTTCTTGGTTTGAGTTTTTGGAAATGACATCCAAGACTTGCTTATCAAGTTGGAGTACTTATGAGTTTCCCGATGGAAATTCATAAGTCGTCAATCCTACTTAGAGTGTGTTAAGTTTAGCATGTATAATTTGACCATAGCTAATAACACAACATTTGAACACTTTAGACTCAATGAAACATCTTCACTGCAAGTGTGAATTGCAATTCGATGACTAATCTTGTTGTCTTGCAATCGACTTCGTGATTTCATGTAATAACCAAGGATGGTTAAACATGTAGACTCAGAAAAATATCTATGGTCATTTGATTGATATTTCCGTGATCTAGATAAATCCTAGTCTCGATTTCATGTTCATATTCTAATTTTGTAATTAGATTGAATAGTGAGATTGATTATCGTTTGAATAATAATCATCTTCATATTCAAAATCCTCTTACGATCACCTATTGAAAGAAAGCACAAAAATGCTTTGTGGAATATGTTCAATTCTTCCTAATCCTAACCTTAGATGGTTAAAGGGTTCTCATTTGGTGAAGAAGAAATATTATGCTTATTTGATAAAGTAAGAGAGAGTTTTGATGAGAAGATAGTTTGAGTTTTGAGTTGTGCTTTTGAATTGTTTGAGCAAGGTTACATATGTTGTGCATTTGCTCATGTTTGGCTTTTCGGAGATGACGACTTTACCAATTGCATTGCAAGGTAAATTACTTGAATATTTTGGACAAAACATTCAAGTCGTCAATCCTACTTCATTGTGTATTTTATGCATATATTTTCCAAATATTTGGAACACAACTATTGGACAAGTAGACTCAATATGACATCATCTACACAAGTGTGAGTTATGATCCGATGCATATTCTTATCAAAAATTTATTTTTTAAAGAACGGGATTCGTTCCCGTTCTTGTCTTGACTCGTTTTTGGGTCAAACGACCTCCGTTTTTAGTCTAGTTTTTTTTAAACTTTGTTATTTGTCCAATTTAAATCTATTTTAGCTTTTAAATTGTTTTTAGGGCTTAATTTTGCAAATTTAGGTTTAGAGCCCTCGTATTTTTCGTGCACCGTTTTTAGATTCAAGTTATTTAGCTTCGTTTAGGTTTTATTTTAAAAATCGTTTTTGCATATTTAACTTGTAGAAATAAAAACCAATCATACCTTTGTCATATTCAAACATCAATCATCAATCCGTCATTCGATTTTCCATTTAAGCCTCGTTGGGACAAAACGACCCGGGAATCATACTTCCGGCTACATATATATTTTATTTTGGTGAACTTTTAACCATTCCTTGTGCAAAGGTAATTGGTTGAGTGTTTGCTTATATATTATATATATATATTATCATCGAATCAATTTTTGGCGCCGCTGCCGGGGAGGCTGAAAACGATTATCGTTACGTTTGACAATTTGTGTTTGAATCTGTGAATATTTTCTTCTACAAAAATATAAAAAGTACAAAAATATTTTTCATTTTCTTAAAATGTTTAATTAATCATATAAAAAATCAAAAGACAAAACCAAAATATAGAAAACATATGTCCCATAAAAAGAAATAAAAATTCACAAATTGGTAAAAAATACCAAAAAAAATATTTCTCAAATGAGGTATTATCATAATAACTTCCATGAACTTTGTGGTTCCCAAATCGAACAAAAGATTTACAAACTTGCCATATGAGTGTCCCTCTTACGACGTACGGCTCACTTGAAAAGTTTAAACAAACTAAAAAGTAGGTATAATAGGTTGTTTCCAAGGAACACGACCTGAAAGGAGAAATAAGTGCTTCGCGCTAAATTCCTACTCCTCCGCTCACCTGTGCGTTTATCAATTTGAGAGCTACCGTGAAGTAAGTAGATTCTGTAGTTGAAGTTTGATCCTTAAACTCATGTCCGGTAAAATACAAGTGAATAAATCATTAAAAACCAAAAAAAAAATTATTGTAAATTTTTCTTTTATATTTCTATTTCTATTGTGCATGCGCACTCTTCTCAAGCCCCGTAAACGTGCGACACAACAAGTCCGTCAAAATTCTGTTGAATCACCAAAATCTTGGAAACAAATAACAATCAAGAAATTTACAATCCTCCCATAGTTACGATGGACGAATAATCGTAACTATTGCTCAATGCTCGAGGCAACCCCCGAGGGTTTACGAGGATGCAAACGTTGTTCCCGATCAACCGAATAAGCGAAAAATTTCGAGATTAATGCATGGTCTGCTTAACCTGTTCAAACAAGCAATTTTTTGGACGACGATAAAGGAAGACCCACAGCCTACACTATCCGATTTTCAAAAGATCACTTCTACGATGAAATTCCTGAACGTCCCGGAGTACGTCGGATAGCCTTTATGCTTTTCCTCATTTTCGCCATGAGGGAGCAGCCCCCGGATTTGGGCTGACAAAGAACCCCCTCAACCGATTCTTACATGGGATGATCTTTTTCAAATTCATTAACAAATTCTTTCCTCCTTCTAAAACGACAAATCTTAGAAATGAAATAACAAGATTTTAGAAAAGATTTGACGAATCATTTTATGAAGCATGGGATCGTTTCAATGATCTTCTTAGGGCATGCCCGCATCATGGGTTTTCAGAATTGCATTAACTCGATACATTCTATAATGCCTTGAACACAAATTGAATTCCATAAGTCTTTAAATTCCGCCCGCGGTGGTAACTTTTTGGATAAAATGCCTCGAGAATGTCGAAAACTCATCGAGAGCCAAATCCAAAGTTCGCAATTTCACGCAGCAAACCCGTTGTGCTAAAGTGAGTGAAGCACTTCCCCCTACGTTATCTCGCCCCCGATTGTCTCCGAACTCAAAAGATATTTTCAAAGCATTGCTCCTTATAAGCAAAATCAATCCTAACTCCCGCTCACACAAACTCCCGATCGTCCGTAAAAGAGGATCGAGGAAAGTTTTGTGACTTGCGGTGGAGCACAATTTCATATCAAAGTTGTCCCCCGCCACCGATGGCAATGATTATCATGACAATATTCAAGCTTACGTTTCTCAAGCCGCCGCGGCTAATTTCAGTCAAGGAAATACCAGTGCCCGACCTCCAATGGTTACAAACCAAACTCGACCTCCCGGTTTTCCTCCTATGCAAAACCATCAAAACAACCAAAATCGGGGGATCAATTTCAACTAAAATTGGGAGAACAATTTTAACCAAAATCAGGGTAATAATTTTAGTCAAGGACCAATTTACCAACCCCAGGTTAATCAGCCACCAGCTTATCAAGCTCCCGTTTACCAAGCTCCCGCTCCTCAAACACAAGGTGTGTCTAAGACTGATTTTGATAGCTACGTAAAGGCTAATGATGCGGTTATGAGGAATATGCAAAACCAAAATCAAGTTTGCAAACCAAGGTCAAAAACCTCAAACTCAATTGAACAACTTGGCTACTTTGAATCAAAGGCTTGAAAGTATGCTAGGTAACTTTATCAAAATGAACACCGCCTCTACTTCAGGTTCGGGAACTCTCCTAGGTAACACATTCACCACTCCAAGAGAAGATATTGAAAGGTATCACCACCCAAAGAGGTGTTGCACTTCAAGGACCCGCGATTCCTTCTACTTCATCTTCTCCTCCGAAAGTGATGAATCGTGATACCGAGGTTACAAAGGACACGATGCTTCCTACTAATAACGGAAGCGCCAAAGACGTCCAACCTCCAGTTATTCAAGTCAAATCTCAAAATCCAACTTCCGAGCCAGTTGTTGATCCCGTTAGTGCTCCGAGGCCTAACCAACAAACATCAATTCCATTTCCTTCAAGAAGAAATGATGAAAGGCTACGTGAAAAATCTAAAACGATCAAATTGAGGAAATTCTACGAATTCTTTAGAGAATTTGAGATTTCAAAATAGCTTTAATTAAACGGATGCCTTGACCCTTATGGCCGAAATTTGCCCTCGACTCTAAAAACTTTATCGAAACACAGATAAGTTGAGTGAAAATTGGGCTAGAACTCCAATTGAACGAGAAATGCTCACAGTCATCCAAACAAGTACCAAAACACGTGGAGACCCTGGCCGATTATCTCCATCCATGTGAATTTCTGGGATTAATGACATGCAACTGCCTTGGCACGCTCTCGACGCGAGCATTAAATCTTATGCCATACTGTCCGTCTGGAAAAATCTCTCTCCATCCCGAACTAAACCCCCGACATTGCATGATGCTAGAGCTTGCAGACCGTTCAATCACTGAAACCGATCGGTATCGCCAAAGACGTCCGTTTAATGGTAGGAAAGTTCTAGTTTCCAGCAGATTTCGTGGTCGTAGTTTTGAACCAGACCCCCGAGTACCTTTAATTCTTGGGAGAGCTTCTTAAAGACCCAGTCGTGCATTAATAAGAAGTTTACGTAAGGAGTGAAATAACCCTTCTTGTTGGCAAAGAGCCATCACTTCAATCTGGACCAAAACTTCGAGATAGACCGACCAATTACGATCCTAGACGTCAAAGCCAATCGACTCCATTGAATGCATGTAAAGAATACTCCGCAAAGAAAGTCTAGATTTTTCTCATGATTCAGATTGCATACGGTAATCCTTCTCCGGATTTACAATCTAATTGTTTCAAATTCTTCACCAACTACTAACTAAAAAACTTCCTTTCATGATAGTGATTTCTTCTCCTTCTCGAAGAAAGCCAACGCTTTTAAGCTGTCCAATGACGAGCAACTTCACAAGGATATTTGAGCAAAAATTACTACTATACTATGATCCGAGGTAACATTCTTATTCCGGAAGCACTTCTCATAGTGAACCGTTACCTCCTCTTCCGAATCATAAAGATTATTCACCCGGAATTCGGAAAGAACTTAAAGTTGTTGAAGCTAAAACCGTTAAATCATCAATTGATGAGCCTCCCGAGGTTGAACTCAAGGACTTGCCACCTCATTTAGAATACGCATTTTTGGAAGGTGACGACAAGTTGCCCGTCATAATTGCGAAAGATTTAAAGGATGAGGAAAAGGCAGCTCTTATCAAGGTTCTAAAGTCCCACAAGCGAGCCATCGCTTGGAAACTCTCCGATATCAAGGGTGTTGATCTAGAGTTTTGTACTCACAAAATCCTTATGGAAGAGGACTACGAACCAACAGTTCAGAGTCAAAGACGGGTAAACCCAAAGATCCATGACGTTATCAAAAAAGAGGTTGAAAAACTTCTTGATGCCAGACTAATTTATCCGATCTCTGACAGTCCATGGGTGAGCCCGGTGCATTGTGTACCAAAGATGGGTGGCATAACCGTCGTCAAGAATGATGATAATGATTTGATACCGACTCGATTATCCACGGGTGTGAGAGTGTGCATTAACTACAGAAAGTTTGAATGATAGCCACCCGAAAAGACCATTTCCTATTACCCTTCAATGGAACAATGCTCGAAAGACACGCGGGAAACCAATACTATTTGTTTTCCTCGATGCTTCTCGGTTTATTTTTCAATTCCTATAGACCCTAAGATCAAGAGAAGACAACTTTTACTTGCCCATACGGAACGTTCGCCTATCGCCGCATGCCTTTTGGGCTATGCAATGCACCCGGCACGTTTCAACGATGTATGATGGCAATCTTCCATGACATGATCGAAAAGACAATGGAAGTGTTCATGGATGACTTCTCGGCTTCGGGAATATTGGCTCTACATGGCCTATCCCATTTGGGAAAAAAAATGTTAAAACGTGTGAAGACACTAATCTTGTCCCTAAAATTAGGAGAAAAGCCATTTTATGGTAATAAGAAGGCATTGTTCTTGACCACAAAATCTCTAAGTCAGGAATAAGGTCGACCGGTGCTAAAGTTGAAGTCATGCCAAGTCCCTCACCCAACTAACTGTCAAAGGTGTCACGTAGTTTTCTTTGGGCATAGCCGTTTTTAACACGTTCATACAAGCATTTTCGAAAATTGCCCGTCCAAACTTGACCCCCCCCCCCCCCCCAACTTGCTTGAAAAAGAAGACTTTACATTTTGCTTCCAGAAGAGTGTACCCGAATCCTTTAATACACTCAAAAGAAAATGACATGAGGCTCTAATTTTGATTGCTCCCGACGTGGGGACTTTGCCCTTATTCTACTAAAGTGTGATGCAAGCGAACTTGCAATGGGTAGTCTAGGGCATACGAAAGAACAAACATTATCCAACCAATATCACTATGCGCAGCAAGACAATGGACCGAAGCTCAAGCACACTACACTACGACCCGAAAAAAGAATAACTTGCCGTGAGTGTACGCTTTTGAGAAATTCCCGGTCATACTCGTTTTGGGTCCCAAAGACATAGAGGTACACAACCATTCTACTATAATAACTCTTTGCTAAAAAGGATGCTAAGGCAAGATAATGCGGTGGATCCCTTTGCTCCAAGAATTCGATATTGAATCCGAATAAAAAAAGGAGCAGAAAATCTTGCCAGTCGATCATCTCTCCTGACTTGAGAACCCCTCAACGCAAAAGTTCGAAGCACAAGGAAAATCACGGAAACAGTCCCACTCAAACTCTTGGATCGGTTGCTCTTTAGTAATGATATTACCCCATGGTTTGCCGAGACTTCGCAAATTACCATGCGGTGGAACTTCAGTGTCAAAGGAATGGTCATCCCAACAGAAAAAACAAGTTTTTTCAAAGATGTCAAACATTACTTTCTGGGACGACCCCCTTTCTATTCAAGATCGTGCAACCAAGTAATAAGGCATTGTGGTTTCAGGGCAAGAAGCTTTTGACAATCTCAAAAGCCTTGCCACAGTGGAACCCCACTGGGGGACTACGACGTGCCAATTACACCGCAAAAAGAATCTTCGATTGCAGGATTTATTGGCCCACATCTACAAGGATGCCCACGACTTTGTCACCTGATGTGACATTTGCAACACGTCAGGCAAAATTTACACACTGAATGAATGCCACAAAACTCTATCTAAGTAATGACGAATTCTTTAACATTTTGGCATTGATTTTATGGGTGCCTTCCGTCTCAAGAGGGAACAAAATATACTCGTGGCATTCGATTACTTATCAAGAAATGGGATAAAGCAAAAGCGCTTTCCCACCAATGATGCCACGAACAGTTGTTTTTGCAAATTTACCTTAAACTTAACTCTCCAAATTTGGTGCCCCTCGTGCATCATAATGATCGCGAAGCCTATTTTGCAATGACCACTTTTCAAAGGTCATGCTTAAATACAGAGTCACTCATCGTCTCTCCACCGCGTATCATCCACAAACAAGTGGACAAGTTGAGGTATCCAATCGTGGTTTGAAAAGAATTCTTGAAAGGACCATAGGCGAAAACCTTCCTCTTGGTCGGACAAACTGGATGACGCTCTCTGGCCTTCCTACAGCTTACAAAACACCCATCGGTTCACTCCATACAACTTGTAAATAGAAAAGGCATGTCATCTACCGGTTGAGTTGGAGCACAAAGCTTACTGGGCCCTTAAGCATACAAACTTTGATATCAAAACCGCGGGTGATCACAGAAAAGTTCAGACTTAAAACACGTTCAATGAACTTAGTGATCATGCAATGAAAACCACTTTGATCTTAAAGAGAAAACAAAGAGAATCCATGACTCTAAAATCAAAAATCGCGTTTTCAACGTCGGTGATCGAGTCCTCCTCTTTAACTCTAGATTAAAGATTTTCTCAGGAAAGCTTAAGAACCCTCGAGTGACCTTCACTGTAACCCAAGTTTTTCCATATGGCACTGTTGAGTTAGCCCAAACTCCGGGCCAAATTTTTAAAGTGAATGGTCATCGGTTTAAAGCACTATCTAACTTTTGGAGGGGACGTACAACCGAGGTAGTCCCCAGATCTCCATACAATCCACATGAAGCCAATAAATTTCGGGGACGGTCAAGCAAGCGACCTTAAAACAAGCGCTGTCGTGGGAGGCACCCCATCTTATCAGTAGTAGTATAATGAATATTGTTTTTTGTGTGAGGAGTCTTACCTTTTCCATACCCTGATTTTGTCCTTGTTCTGCGGTGTTTTGTGATAGTAAGTCCAAATTTCCTTTCCCGGATTGTGAATACTCTCGTGCTCGCAGTTTCACCCTTCATCCACAGAGTTTCACATCCTCGAGCTTCATATTCGGGAATCCAGTATACCAAAAATCTAATCGACTTAACGTTTTATCTTTTGGCACAAAGCAAGGCATTATAAACGCCTTAGAATTTTACGTGAGTACCCCTTTTAAAACATCGAGGAGATGTTTAGTTTTAGTATGGGGGGAATCTTCGATTTGATTTTGCCTGCAGTCATTGTTATCACGCAATCCCGTTTTCACCACCAAAATTTTCGCAAAAATACCAAAAAAAAAATGAAAATTTTTTCAAATTTTCAAAAATAAAAGAAGTGTTTTGTCACAGTTTTGACTGTCCCAATGGGTAGAATGAGAATAAATTTTGACTCGATCGGGCGTGTTGAGCCCTAGCTTTGTCCCTTAACCATTTAATAAACGAAAGTTTATTAGGCTAAGCATTCGCGGATCCTTTTGTTTTTGCGAAGAACAAAAAATGATAGTGTTATTTACAAGTAGGATGCAAAACAAGGATTATTTGGAAATCTTAAAAGCTTATAAGTGTAACTTGTCACTTTTTCTCCCTGAAGTTCTTAACCTGACTAATAAACGTCTAATTATTGCTTTAACTTTTAAAACACGACATTTTCTAAAAAGAACTTCTTTCGGAAACGCAAATATCACTAGTTCAGCTTTATACTTGAGTTTCTAAAACAAAATATTCTCTATTACGGAAAATAAAAAATAAATAAATAAATAAAATGAAAAAAAAAATTAAATAATATAAACTGTGGGCTGATAAAGGTTTACTGCATCTTGCCGGCTCACAACCGATGTTGTAGTCTTCAAAACAAGGCCCATAGTGAGATAATAAATCTGTAGGTATTAACAATAAGAAACCGTCATCAGACTAAGTCACTACATCTTGTCGGAGGCGTGGCCGATGTTGTAGTCATGTAAATGAAGACATAGAAAAGTATACTAGCAATAAAATAAAATTTAATGGTTAAATTTCTTTTTCTAAACTCCAGTATAATTTTAAACTAAGAAATAACGTTGCTTTATAACTTCAAAAGTTTGTTGTTGCCGTCGTAGTTTATTTCGATTAAGTATCTCCGGGAGGTTGTCAAAAACCTGGGCACTTACTGATAATGAGGCTAGGAGTAGACGATCCTAGAAGAAAGGTCGCTACATGGAGATAGTCTCACCAATTGAGATCATTAAATTTTTGAATGTTGCGTGCTTGTGTTATATTTTTTTATTTAACGGTCAATCTAATAAATTCGGCCTAAAAGGGTGGAGTAACCCGCTATTACTATTGCGAACATTCTCCTGTGGGGTCTATCAACCTGAAAGACCTAAGTCGAACTCGGATTGGATCTAACGAGAAATATGCCTGGTTGGTGTGAATCTAGTCTTTTTTCCCTAGATTTCTTCCATGAATCCGTTATGACACGTAATCTCTACTTAACTTTCCTAAAATTGTCGATCTAAAAGTAAACTTAAAAATTAAGCACTATCACTTTAAATTGATTAATTGTCCGGGAGCAAAAGTTGACATAAAGTCATATTATAAGTATGGTTAGCCATCTTTACTGTACTTAACGTGATTTCGTTTTTAACGCTTACTGGGACTAGATGAAAAATCGGGGACGATGAATTTAACATTCGTACATCCATAGATTAATTCTATGTGACGCTTCTCATCTATGATCCCATTTTGGATAAAATAAAGAAGTCAAGCATGTTAGTTAAGAAAAGAAAGAAGAAAATCCAAAAATATTAGGGATAGTTAGTGTATAAATAAAAAATGGTGAAAACAGGACTTGTCGAAGCTATTGATTCTTTAGTTCCCCTTGACGAACACTTAGCTACTTTTCGAGGTTATTAGTCGAGGGGGATTAAGATTCTTGGTTTCTTGAGTGTTTACTTCATAACATTGCGTGAGGACACGGCAATACCTTAGTATGGGGGATTTTGGTATGTGCTTAATTACACATACCATTTTCCATTAAAAACGGACTTAAATGACTAAAAACGTACCAAAATACATCGTATTTGTATGTTTTGCATTTGTATTGTGTAGGAAACGGATATTCAAGAACAGGACAAAAAGAAAGCCAAAAACAAACAAAGCCGAGCACGGAATGGAAAAGACAAAGTCAAACCAAAGCCAAAGTCAGTCAAAGTCAGAAAATCAACCCCGACAAAGTCTAAAGGTCAACAAAGTAAGAAAATACAACTTAAAAAGGGACTAAAATTGCCAACCTCAAGTATAACTATAATAACGAAGACAAGGCTGAAATACACATTGGGAAAGAGAATAACTTGAGGGTCCAAAGTGCTGAACTTACCAAACATCAATTTTTCCCGCCCCACAACACCCAGGTACAACAAGGGAATGCATCCCATAATTTTACCACCGCAAACCAACAATACCTTGGATAAACATTTATCAAACCACTCCACTATTATTCCCTCCCCCATCCTTATAAATGCCATGTTGGGCAATCCTCACCATTCCCAATATTTTTCGATGGCTTAGATGACTCAAAAAAGAAGCACAAGAAGATTGAAATGGCTTAGATTATACCCTTTTTATCAAAGTCCCTCAACACAACAAAAACACCTAATGAAGCTCTCATAAAATAAACACAAGCTGCAAGTCCAAGAGAAGAAGACTTCGGCTATAAATAAAGCCTTTTGTAAGCCTTTGAAAAAACTAGTTTTGAATCTTAGAATATTTTAGCTTAATTTTCAATAT
Source organism: Tanacetum coccineum (assembly GCA_026074375.1). NCBI lineage: Eukaryota > Viridiplantae > Streptophyta > Magnoliopsida > Asterales > Asteraceae > Tanacetum > Tanacetum coccineum. The sequence goes on from BQNB010059233.1 coordinate 33,687, forward strand.
AACTTAGCTTATTTTTAGTTCTTTAAAGTCATTTACAGCTTGTTACTTATCAGCTTTCTGGTAAACACTTTCAAATTTTCAATCAAAATTTGAGGTTTAAGTCAATTTACAATTCCAAGTGTTAAGTTTCTTAATTGTGTTGTTTTGTGTTCAAAAAGCTCTCAATACAGCTTATTTATGAGCTGTTTTCATTAAGTAAATCTAAAAAAGTTAAGTAGTTAAGAGAAAATCACAAAAATCACTCTCAATACACCACAGCTTATTTATTGGATGATAAGCCAGTTCTGGACGGGCTTATGGACTCTCACTAGCTTGTTTTATGCAAGCTAGAGCTTGTAGATTCTTTGTTTAAAAAAAACCTGTTTTGAGTTAAGGTTTGTAAGTCTCACTTTTCTTATTTAATCTTATTTACAGAAAACTGCTTATTATAGCTTATTTATTAGACTTAAATTGCTATGTATGCTTTAATAGTGAAGGTTAGTGCTTATCTTGACTTAGTTGTTATTCATAAAGTTGATTTGAGGCAAATTTTTTAGTTATACGTTAGTTATATAAAACTGGCTGATTGATTCACTTAGTTAAGTGCTTATTCTTGATTGAACTCTCTTTATAAAGTGTCTTATTTTGTTATTTGATAAATCTTTTCTTTAACAAATTAGGATCCAATCCAGCTTGAAGATAAAATGACTTTTTGAAAACTTTTAAGAGGTTTTTCTAGAACAAGCAGTACTAACTCCAAGTTAGTACCGCTAGTTCTCTTTTGGGGATTTTAAAGCTAGCGGTACTAACTCAAAGCTAGCGGTACTAACTCCAAGTTAGTACCGTTAGACTGTTGTTTATATTTTTTTGCTTATTAGCTTATTACTTCGGCTTATTTAAGATTTGCTTAGCTTTTTAGAGTAGATTAAGCCCATTCTTGTTTACTATCTTTATAGGAGCTTATTTCAGTAGCTTATTTAGGTCAAAAAGTGCTTATTTTCATAAATCCAAAAAAAATAGTATGCATATTGTGCTTATTGAGCTTATTTAGTGGCTTATTTAAAAAGTGAATTAGGTGGGACTTAAATGAGACTCAATTAGTGAGCTTATTTCCAAAAGCCCACTTTTTCAGTTGGCTTATTGGTGATTTTAGCTTATTTTTATTTTGGCTTATTAGAAAATTTTGGAGTTTTACTACTTTTTTTGATGCAAATAGAGTTTAATTAAGTTGTGTTATGTTAGAAAAAGCTTTTGGAATCATATTAAGCAACATATAAGCTTCCAAAACATCTCTCCTTTTTGAATTTGAGCTTATTTTGAGTTTGTAGTGTCCAAAATACCAAAAACCAAAATTTTAGCTTACTTTCTGCAATCAGCAGCTAAATTGGCTTTTTGGAGCTTATAAACAATGCTATTTTTCGCAGTGTCTTATAAAGTTTGCTTAAAAAACATGTTGTGAACAACTTTCGTGTTTTGCTTTTTTGGCTAAAAAACGACTTTTAAAATACAGCACTTTTTGGGACTTGGACCTAAAATCGGGATTGGGGTTTCAGGGTAGGAAAATAAAGAATTTATTTATTTTGGTCTTTTATCACAAATAGTCCCTGTCGTTAGTCCATTGTTAGTCCTTGTTAGTTTTAGTTTAATTATTAGTTAGGTTTAGTTTTAATTAGTTTAATTAAGCTTTAACCATTAGATAAAATTTGAGGCTTTTAATTTTGTTAAATTTTTGCACTTTTTCTCCACTTAGTGTAAATTTTTATAAAAAATTTAGGTTAATATTTTTAGCTCTAGGATTATTTTTATAGTTTTTAATCATTTAAATCTTAAAAAATTCATAAAACATAAAATATTAATCAGAAAAATATAAATCTTTTTTTAAAATTTTCGTTTTTCATATATTTTGTAGGAAAAATATAAAAGTTTTTGTAGGATTAATTTCTCAAAAATTACTTTTTTAAAGAACGGGATTCGCTCCCGTTCTTGTCTTGACTCGTTTTTGGGTCAAACGACCTCCGTTTTTAGTCTAGTTTTTTTTAACTTTGTTATTTGTCATTTAGAATCTATTAGCTTATATATTTGTTTTAGGGTTTAATTTGCAAAATTTAGGTTTTTAGCCCTCGTTTTTCGTGCCCGTTTTAGGATTCAAGTTATTTAGCTTTCATTTTTAGGTTTTATTTAATCGTTTTGGCATATTTAACTTGTAGAAATAAAAACCAATCATACATTTGTCATATTCAAACATCAATCATCAATCCGTCATTCGATTTTCCATTTAAGCCTCGTTAGGACAAAACGACCAGGGAATCATACTTCCGGCTACATATATATTTTATTTTGGTGAACTTTTAACCATTCTTTATGCAAAGGTAATTGGTTGAGTGTTTGCTTATATATTATATATATATTATCATCGAATCACCCACCATCATGGACCATTAATCACTTGCGAGTGAACGCGAATATTGTGAATAGATCTATTAGGATTGACGAATCTCGTTTGTGTTAGCCGGATAGGTAACCAAACGCACTATATTTGAAACTTAAGGTATATGGCAATTACCCTACACGTGGGGCCATTTATCTTTAGACATTCTTATTGATATATACAGCAATTCCGGTTTAAGTTGTCATGAGCTTAGACGTAATAAACATTGTTTTCCTATAAAAAACTTGTTTTCTATAATAATTGTACTCATTGCAATTATTACACTTATGGGTGTATAACAACGTAACCCACTATTGAACTTGTATTCAAAATGTTTACCATAAACCTATGAATTTCACTCAACCATTGTGTTGATCTTTTTAGCATGTTTATCTCTAGTGATTGAGCAAGTCATGGCACGGAGTGGCACGGACATGAAGATGGATAAACTGTTATCATTCAAACTTTATGTTTCTAGATTTTAGGATCTCTCTTTTTGTAAAAACTCTGATGAATAAATGAATGATAACTAAATTTTCCAAAAACGTCTCTTTATGAGTCGTTTTCTATGATTATGACTGTTGTACTATGAAATAATACCCCAGATTAGCTTCCACTGCTATATTTGTCAAAATGGGGGTGTTATAGATTGGTATCATGAGCCACAGTTATAGAGAACATGGTTGAAACCTTAACTATAACTACTTTTCTTTTTCTGTCCAAGAAAGTCCTCCGTGCCACTACATCTCCCGAATAGTAGGTAAAGTACATAACTATTATACTCTTATATAAATAACTTATGTTATTTACCGCTGGGTTGTTAACTGAGTGATGTCTTCTCCCAACCACCCTACTTCCAATATTGAGGATGCTTTTTCCTCTAACTTTCCGGATTATATCCCGGCTTCCTCAGACTATTCCCCAACTTCACTAGGAAATACTTATTCTAGCTCTTCAAGTAACTCATTTGGTTTAGTTCAAATAGCTTCACCAACTCTTTCACTTTTTCATGATGACCCCTATATGAAGGTCATGCAAGCATATTATGCTAAAGAATCACCTATTCCACCACCAACTATTGTGCCTCCATCTCCAATGCTATCTCTAATGTTTAAATCTCAAGAATTCTTTCTTCCCGAGGAATTACTACCACTTAAGAAACGAGGCCATGACCGATCATCCTCCTCTATTTCTGCCCTACCTCAAGCATTTGAGATAGGAGAAAGCTCTCGTAAGACAAGTTAGGAATGTCACGAGGAGCAAATTGTGGAAATTTTAAATCACCTAGATGAACTCTCTCTCGACCGCATTGAACACATAGAA
>BQNB010059234.1:0-10000 GCA_026074375.1 Tanacetum coccineum
ATCCCTAAGTCTATATCTGCCATATTTTCTTCTATTGGGCTTGTTGGTCCTGCGGCCCAAACCAGCAAATACCACCGGTCTTTTTCTTCTTTTTCTTGCAGCCTTATGAGATTAAATAGATTAAACTCCAACAATGACCGATAAAACGGAGAGCTTATGGAAGATAATTATTCCAAAGAAGAAAGGGGAGTGGACTCAGACAATTGGAGGAAATTTATTATTTTTCCAGGAGACACAAATATGCAAACCGACACTCTGGCGCCCCACATAGGATCATGTCTCTGTTGCGACATTTTATTTAAGCAAATCTGGGAAATTTTAGTCTTTAGTTTATATTGATGTTTGGTAAGGCCTGCACGGTTTTAGATCTTTACTGTTGTTTTTCTGGCGACATGGTTTTTGTGATGTTTAGATGATGCCTTTTGGGTGCTGAACTTTGTCATTTAGGATGCTACCATCTGTAACGGAATTGGCATTTTGGAACTTATCAGATCTTGAGTAACTGGACAACCGCCTAAAGGAACATTAATACTCTTGCCTATAAGATCTTACTCTATTTTTAGCTTATTGTATTTACTCGTCAACACGTGTATTTCACCCAGAAACTTCTAAGAAGATGCACACTGCAAGGAGTCAATACCGACTCCTTCTCGTGCTCAGCCTTAATCCATCACATATATGAATTCATTCAGATTCTGCTCCGAGGTCACAACTTACAACTCATGATGTTCTTTTGAAAAACTAATAAGCATTTTGGATATGGTATTTAGATGATGACTTTTTGGTGCTGAAATTTGTCATTTTGAAAATTATGGGTTAAGTACACAATGTAAAGAGCCGATACCGACTCATGGTGCTCAGTCTTAATCCCATCACAGACATGACTTGATTCATATTCTGCATCGACCTCTGAGGTCACAACTTAGGACTCATGAGTCATGATGCTCTTTTGATTTATAATCAGACTCCATATTTATCGTAAAAACTACACAACATAAAAACTAAGCCAACTCAACAAACATCAACATAAACTATGACACTGATATTTGGAGATCGAATTTAAAATGTTTAATCAGCCTAAAACTAACGACATTCACCAGATTTGCCTAAATAACTTGTTGCATCAGAGACGTGATCCTATGCGGTTATGTTGGCCGCCACAGGGTTGGTTTCCAAATTTTTCTCTCTTGAAAAAAGAGTAAGTTTCCTGCAATCGTCTTTCTTCTTCGGAATAGTTATTGTCCAGAACTCGCTAGTTTGATCCACCTTGCCATCCTCAAGCTTGTACAACTTATCAGGGAAAAAAATCTCAATGGCGTAACCTCCAAAAGGGTTGTCAGTATCGCGGCCCCCTAGTGCTATTATAATATAAACCGCTTGCGGATTTTTCGTGTAGTGGGACACAAGTCTAGAAATAGAGAGATCTATCGTTTTTCCTGTAAAGGTCGAAGCAAACGATAAGCAAATACCTTATATAAAATTAACTTGTTATTATTCGCAACCATATTATATTGTGCATACCACTAATCGGAGTTTGCAAACCGCCCTCGATGGATTTAAGAAATTGGTTGAGTTGTTCAGCATCTCTCATCACATGATAGTAATACTCGGAGGATGCAGTTGGATTTCCCCTCATCAAGTCAAGTCTAGGGACCAAATCCCTCTCTCGAACCGTTACCTTTTTTGGAACAACTTTTTCGTGTATTCCAGACATACACTCCTTGTTTGGAACAGATTCCTTTGCACTTTCATCATCGTCTATAGTCATGATGCGTTGTAGGTAGAGGGCTTTGTCGTCCTCCACCGCTCTCCACCTAGGTAACATGCGGGGTTCATATGTGAATCCAATGCGATCATCCGCCACGTTTAACAGACAAGCCAGATTCCCAATTGGTGAACGGCGAGGACTAAACACATCTGAAAATCATTAAAAACAAGTTTTAGCGAATTAGCCAAATAGTACTAATACACCACAACAAATATCTTATTTCCACGCTTTTTCTTAAAATGAACGCACCCTTGACAATATGACGGACAACAGATCCATATCTATCATCAGACTTGAGGATGCACTCATCCTGGGAGTCATTGATCAAATTGAAAAACTTTGGTGTTATAGAGACGTGAAGATGAAGTGACTGATCTGACCCTCAAGAGACTGGAAGCCACGCGTTTCACAAGCGAGGACGCCATCTACGATCAAAGGACAAACGATCAAGGATAGTATGTTAAACGGAAATTATCAACTCAATAACAAGTTCACAGAAACTAAAAAGTCATTATTTCATATGTTTTCAATGCGGCAGCGAAATTGTAAACTACATACTCACTGTTATAAACTTTGTTTGCATTAGACATCCATCATATGTGAGTTACATGGACTAGAGCTTTTAGCTTGGTCATGTGTAACCGGTTTTATTTATTTGTATAGTTGCGTGATAGGAATTGGAAGCTGCATTTTAAGCATTCAGGTGAGTTACATAGTCCCACTTTTTACTGCATTTTAAACTTGGGATGGAAATAATGCAAGGTGTTTTAAAATGATTTTGATTGTTGTGATTATGTGTTTACTTTGTGCATAGACTTTTAACTGGCTATTATTTGTTATGTGATACATGTTGGTTTGTATTATGGGAGCGGATGAGTACGCATACTCATTGTGGATTGGTTGGACGCTTACATGTCCCAAGAATAAACATGTTAAGTATAGTGATTGGCCTGCATGTACTTCGTGTTAGCATGTTGGGAAATCACATATTTAGGAGCAGATGGGTACGCCTACCTAGTGTGTTGTATGATTGATTGGATTGTATGCATGTTAGCTTGTATAATAGTTAGTAACTTTCCTACTATGCATGTTTTATAATCACAGTAATTCAAAAATGTGTTTTGAGAAAGGATTTGAAATGAGTGTCTAAAAACCTATGTTTCGCACCAACCATTGTGTTGACATATAAGCATCATTTTCAGGTACTCAGCAAGTTAAGATTGAGGTTAAGAAAAGTGGCTAGATGGACCGTAGGCAGCTGGCGAAGTTTAGTTATTTAGATTTCGCTATTTGTTTGGATGATAAACATTATTAGGTTTGTTTGTTGAAATGTTTAAATGTTTGCATGTCATGACATTGGCATGAACTGCCTTTATTTCAATGTCAAACGCCTTTTGGATTTTGATGATGTTTTTAGGTATTTTCATGACACTGCGTGTCTATACCTTGTATTTTTGTGCATGTTTAGTTTCTCTAGATAGACACCAATGTGTTGTGATGATTCCCTTTTTCGTCGCGCCTTGGCGTGGTGCGACATACTAGCAGTACTAATATACACTAGCAGTAGTAACTAGCAGTACTAACTACTTAGCATATTTTTCATTAAGATTACTAACAGCACTAATTTATACTTAGCAGCAGAAACTAATACCTTAACAGACTTAACTTCCACTTAGTAGTAGTAACTTCCAAACAACATCAAGAGGATTTTAACCCCAACAATCCTCCCCTAAACTTGATATTCTTCTTTAAAAATCTTAAGTTTATTCATTAAAAGCTTCATAATCACCAGGAGGATGCTTCTAAACACTTCATTGTTTCTTGAGCTATTTTGTTATAAGCTTAAGAAGCTGATAACACATTTCATTCAGATGATCAGTTTGAAGCTTCTTGTTCAACATCTCTGTAATTGTTGTTGGTGTAAGGGGATATCTCTTCTCAACCAACATAAAGAGATGCATGTCTTGAAACCTCATAAAGTGTACTCCCCAGGAATCAAATAATTTCCAAATCAACACTTTGTTTCCTAGTAGATTTCTCCACACTGTGTCTTCTACATTATGCTCAACATTGTCCTTAGATCACCCTATAGTACTCTTTCATATCCCTCTTCTAGTCTTGTAGATCCATGCTTAGCTTTCACTAATTTCCATAGAGTTTCCAAATCTTCTCTATCAAAATCTCTAATCATCTAAATCATTGATGAGTACCTTTTTGAACTTCCATTAGCTCTTATGATTTGAAATTGACCGATCTTTCCTTCTTTAGCAATCTTCCAATCAATAATGCGTGGAGGTTTAGTGGATAATGGTATAGCATCCATTGCTACTCCCACTTCATTAGGAACAACCTTTATAAGCTTTTTCTTCTCAGCTTCTTCTTGATCATCATCTATCTTTTGCTTCTTTTCCTTCTCTTGTTCTAGCTCTTCGCCTGCTCTCTTTAAGCTACTTTCTTGTGCCATCTCTGCTTCATCTTTCTTTGAGCTTTCTTTCACCAACTCAGTATCCTTATCAACAAACATGTTTACCCTTATCATGGCTTTATCAAATAACTTCTGAATTTCTGCAAATGACTTGTTCTTCAATTGACTTTGCATGTAACCAGCCATGTGTTTCAGATAAGTTGACATTGTACTTTTCTTTTGTGCTTTAGTTGGTGCCTTGTTCCTCTTTTCTTGAGCTCTTAATGTTGCAAAGTGTTTCTTTCTCTTCTCTAAGAGTTCTACAAACAATCTTGCCTTCTCTTCATCTGTCAATTCTTCTTGCTCTCTTGCTTGCAATCTTTCAACTAATAACCTATCAGCCTCTATCATTGCTTGTACATTATCCCATAAAATGTTGGCTTCTTCAACTTTCTCAGCCTTCTCTCTTGCAAGTCTTGCTTGTTCTTATTCTTCAGCTTGTAGCTTGAAAGTAAGTTGTTCATCAAGTCTTATTTGTTCTTTCATCTTCAAAGGCTTCTCAGGTTCAATCATCTTAGCTTTGCCTTTATCCTTGATGTTTGAAGGTATTGATGTTAGTGTTGTTCTTGTTGTAGATTCACTAGGGTCTCTAAAAGTAATGCTTTTAGCTTTAGGTATTGTTGAAGGTGCTGTTGTGGTTGTACTCTGCACTGGCTCTTGTACCACAGTCTTAAGTTTTGCACTCCTCAATTCAGCCAATGCTTAAGCCAAAGTGATCTCTTCAGTAGTAATTATTGCAGCAACACTAACTTCAGCAATACTAACTACTTTTTCAACAACTTTTTCACTTTGCTCTGTAACAAACACTTTTTCACCATTAAAAACATCTGTATCAAACATTTGAGCATCATCATACCTCCCCTGAGTTTCATCAACCAAAGTTACCTCTGCATCTTTGTGAATGTCATCTATTTTCCTCCCCTGTTTGGATGCATCCTCCTGATCACCCAAACCTTCATCTTCAGAGGAAACAACTTGTGCAGATCTACCAATCTTGAATAATCTTTTCATCCTTAGAGTTTTTGACTTCCTTTTACTTTCCAGCTTCTTGACTCTCTTCTTCAAACTAGCAATCTCCTTTGCTTGAGCAGTCTTTGTTGTCTCTAAGTCAAGAACTCTATCAGACAGTTTGGTACAAAGGTCCATCAATTCCTTAAGTGTCAGTCTGTCCTCCCTACTTCCAAGTGTGTTAACTCTTGAGAGAGGTGGGTCATTGGACTGTGTAGGTACATTTTCCTCATTGGAAGCCTTATCTGCTATAGGCTCTGTAGGACCACTAGATTGAGGAATCTTAGTGTCTTTTATCTGTTTTCTCCTAGATTGTTTCTTCTGAGGTTGTGATGTTGATGGTTGAATGATGGGTGTGTGATGAGGATCAGTTGGCATAGCTGAACCTTCACCCATTTCTTCTTGAGCTTGAACCATCATGGTTGGAAATAAGGGTGTAACTGCTCTAGAGAATCCTTTCACAATCCTTTTCATATTGCCAAATACCTTCTTTGTGTGAGAGGGTGTAACAAAAATTTCATCATGAGTAGACATATCACCAACTTGTTTATTCAGAAAGACTTGCACAAACCTTGGATACATTAGAAATTTGACACTATTATCCACATTATTCACCATACTTTCAAAGATATACTTAGAAAAGTTAAATTTCTGGTTTGTGGCTAAGCAGATGATTGCAGAGGCCATAGTGCTACTAAATTCGTTCCATGCAGTAGACTTAGCACTTAGACATTGCAGAATAGTATGGATCAAAAACATCCATTGAGGAGAAAAGAAAGCTTTGTAGAATGTAAGTTTCTAAGAAGGTTTTTCATACCCTATTAAAGCAAGTTGCTCAAGAATATCAGCATTGGGTAGACATTCAATTCCTTTCAGATCTTCATTGATGACTCTTCTTACACTTGTCTCAGTGATGATCACTTTCTTCCCATCCACTAGGGCTTGTAACTGAACTTCTCCATTAACAGTTTTTACCTTTGTAGTAGCCCAAAACTGCTCAATACATGAAGTATAGATTGTAGGATTAACAGCTTAGCATGGGAAAAGTGAAAAATCGGGGATGATGAAGTTATCTTTTAGACACTTAATTGTGCTTTTTATTCTATGATCCTTAAAGTTACCAATGAGGTAATGAAAATAATACATTATGTCAACACAAATAAGTTGTAGTTAGGTAGTTAATTATCAAGAAAAATCATAAAAAGAGAAAAATCTTTGAAAATGGGAAATCGGGTGTTTTATAACTTGTGATCTCTTAACTCTCTCAACAAAAATCTTTGCTACTTTTCAAAGGTTTAGTTTGGGGAAGTTTCGAGGTATTTGGTTATAAGGCATGTGATATTGCGTGAGGACACGCAATCGTTTAGTTTAGGGAATTTTGATAAGTGTAGAATACACATATCCATTTATGCTTAAAATAGCCCAAATAAACCCAAAACAGACCAAAAATGGCAAAAATATGCTTGTATTTGTGTTTTGTGTGTGCAGGTACGGATATATCAGAAATCACAAGAAAACCATCAAAAACGGGCAAGCGCGGACACGAGAATGGAAGAGTGAACAAAAGCCGGAAGCAAAACCAGAAAAATCAAGCCTCAGTCAAATCCAGTCAAAATGGTCAAACAATGGTCAACCAAAGTCAACCAATAAAAGACAAAACCCAAAAATATTCCATTTTCACCCTCCAAGTTTCATAAATGTTCAAAAATGGTCCCTCACCTCTTATTGGGACCTAGGAACCTTAATGGGCCTTAAAAAGCCTTAAAAACCATACCTGGATACCAAAGAGCCCAAAAGCCGAAATCATAAGCCCATTTTCCTATTCTATTTCATTTCATTAAAACCACAAGGACTACTCTTGCCATTTCTAAAAATCCTTTTACACTAAAAATTGGACAAAGATTTGAGAGGGACCAAAAATGTCATTACCCCAAACTCTTATAACCGTTTTCACCCAAACTCAATTACAAATAAAAAAGGCGCCATTCACTGTTCATCGTCACCTACATTTCACCACACTGTCAAAAACAAAGGGCAAATAGAAATTAAAGGGTGATTTTGGTAATTCAAGAGGTCTCCTACAAAATGGCAGGGATATTATAGTCTAATCAATTGCTTACTTAAGCTCAGTCAAGCAAAGAGGCCACGGAAAGCACAAGAGAAGCCAAGTTTTGTTCTCATTTCACTCTCAGAAGAAGCACACATATGTCACATCACGGATTGCCACGCTGGCAATCCGTGTGTGCACATATGTGATCTAACGGCTTACAACAATTCTTCAATGATTAAAGAATCCAATGGTGATGATTGATTAAGGCTTGGGATCCAAGGCAAGCCTAGAAGCTTCAGCTTGGCACTATAAATAGGCCACACTATTACACACACGAGAGAGTTTTTTTAGGGTTTTTAATAGCTTATTAGTCGTAGCTTATTGTAATTTTAAAGCTTTCTTAGTGTAATTTCTTTTTCAAGTATTGTAATCAGCAGAGTTTAATCAATATAAGTTAAGTTTTCTTCTAAAAATTCGTGTTTTAAATCCTAATTTCCATGTCTTAAAATGTCAAAAAAGGGTAATAAGCTACTATAAGCTCATAAAAGCTCAAATTCAATCATCTTAATTGCTGAAATGAAGAATGGATACATGGTTTAGAGTTGAGGGCAACGTTTAGGAAAATATTGAATAAGCTTTCTTTAAGGCTTATTGAGCTTAAGCAATAAGCTTAGGCTCTGGTTTAAGCTCTTGCTTAAGAGCTTATAGATCTCTGTTTAGCTGAGATCTTGAGGTATCCTTCTTTTCCTTTTATTACTTTTCATTTGTAGCTTAAAATTCTATAAAAATCCAAAAATATTTGCATTTGCTTATTCACTGCTTATTGCTGGCTTCTTTGTGCTTATTTATATCTTAATATGTTTATTGATCATGTTTGCTTATCTGTTTTTGATTAATATAGTCTAGATTTTAGATTTTCAATATTTTTTCTAAAAACCTCTAAAAAAAACCAAAAATATTAGAATAATCATTAGCTTATTGTTATTTGCTTAGTTGCTTATTGATATATGTTGATTTAGGTGGTTTTAAGCTATATAGTATCTGGTATTAAGGTTTTGCTAATTAGATCTCTATTTTAAAAGCTTAATCAAATCTGTCATGAACCTTAAGGGGTGTTTGGTTTAGTCTAGTTTGACTATCAAAAGTCATAGGAATTGAGTTATTTCTCTTTTGGTAGTTAGATCTTCATAATAGGTTAGGATTTAAGAATTTTTTGAAGGTTAGTTTGAAATTTTGAAGTTTTTAAGGCTTAATATGACTAAACCTGCACCAGGGCATATTGTTTCTTAAAGTTTGATTGCTAAAATTTGATCTAAGCCCTTAAAGGCTTAGATTGTACTTGCTTTATTGTTTTTATAATTAAACACTCAAGAAGAGTGTCCTAAGTGAAGCTTTTCCTTAAGGTATCCGGCACTACTGGAATTGGTTGCTAAGTGTCAAATGCATATCAGACCATGAACTAGGTTGTTCTTGCATGTCACTTTTGAATTTAATTGTAGTGATGTTAAAGTAGGTCCTTTAGGGTTCTATAATTTATTGATAGGATTAATTCTAAGGTATAGCTTATTATAGATTAAGTCTTTTTTTGGAATTTTATTGCTTATTTGTACGTGAGGATTTCAGCTGTCAACTCACTAAAATAAGGTGGCAAAAAATAGTAGGTAGATAGTTTAGACTCATTAAATTTTATAATCTAGATTGTGCATGGTAATTGATTTTATTATTTTATATTTATGTAGCTTTTTAGGTGGTTGGTTCAATTCTCTAGGAGCATATTATATAGTTATTGTATTGAGCATGTTTCTAGCTTAATTTGATTCTGAGGATTTCTACTTAGCTGTTCTGACTTTGCATCTTTGTCACTTAAATTCAGATAAGCTCTAGTATCATTAAGCTATTTCTCTTTTCAATTATAGTTAATACATATCATAAGCTGTCCAAACCACTTTTTACTTTTTGATTTGAGCTTATTTTGAGCTTTTAGCAGCTTATTTAGTAAAACTAAGGGTAAACCCTTACTTTCTGAAGTCAGCTTATTGATAAGCTCTTTTTGAGCTTATTATTGGTTTTCAGCCCAAAGTGCTTTTGTTAATTTTGTTCACACCAAGGCCTTCTTCTACAAACTTTGTTTTTATTACAGTTCTGTGATAATAAGACTTTTTTTAATGTACTCATATTAATTTGGGCATTTATGGATTTATTTTGAAATCGGGCTAGACTTTCAGGGTAGGTTTTGTAACTTTTCAATTTCAATTGTTTTTCTGTTAATCCTTACGGTAGTTAGTTAGTTTCCCCAGTTTAGCCCTTTAGGTATTCACTTTGCACCATTATCCTAGTTAATTAATTAAGTGGTTGTTAATTAGTTTCTATTTAATATCTTAGGGTTTAGTTTTAATTAGTTTAATTAAGCTTTAATTAAAAGATAAAAATTAGGCTTTTATTTTTATTAAATTTCTGCCTTTTTATTTATCTAGCATATTTTTTAATAAAATTTGTAGGATTATATTTGTAATAGTTTTATTAATGTTTTACAGTTTCTTAATTAGTTTGTAAATTCTTAGTGATATGTAATTTCTTTAAATCTACAAAATAGCCAAAATAGTAATTCTTTTTTCTAAATTTTTCTTTTTACTTATTTTCTTTGGAAAAATATTAATTTAAATTTATTTCTCTATTTTTTTTTATTTTTAGGATTTTTCTTTAGAATTTA
>BQNB010059234.1:17500-37416 GCA_026074375.1 Tanacetum coccineum
GTGGGATATTAGCAACCACAATCTACTTTTACACTGCCATGAAATCAATTTACATCTTTGGGAATTGGGCAACATCCTAGTTGTGGGATTTTTATCTCAAGCTTGCTCTGCATAGTCACGTGTTAGGTAAATGCCACCAATTCAAAGGTGAAACTTAGGATACCAAGGGCCTAATTTAGGTTGACCTGTAAGATATCTAAAAAGTTCTTTTCAAGCATGGGATGATTGTGACACTTTAGGGTTACTTAGAATTGGCACAACACATACAACACATTATTTATTGGTCTGAGGAAGTAGATACATCAATGAGCCAATCATTGATCTTTAGTGTGTTCATCTACATCTTTTCCATCTGCATCTTTAAGCAAAGGGCTTCTTATGGGTTTTCATGGTGTGTTTGGCGTGTTTTTGACATCACTAAAGCCAAAATTTCTCAAATCCCAGTCACATACTTGTCTTCGGCTTATTAAAAATACCATCTTCCTTCTGTTTCACGTGCAGACTAAGAAGAATGTGTCGTTGCCCATATATACTCATCTAAAACTTCTTATCATCATCTTTCTAACTCTTTGCATATAATTCTTCTTTGTAGACCAAAAATGTATCATCTACATATAATGTACATATTATGAATATAACCTTGGTCCGTTGATAAACTCAAAGTTTTGTCTATCTGTCCTCTCTGAAACCTATTTTCCAACAAATAAGTGGACAAGGGATCTCATACCAAGCCTGGGAAGCTTGTGTAATCTATAAAGTGTCTTTTCTATTTGTTTTACTCTTGTCAAGGTAGTTGGATATTCAATATCTGGTTGGTTGAAAATCATTGATTACTCTTCATCTTTTCATAAAGTAAAGCACTCTTGTCATCCATCTGTTATACACAAGTACTTAAATGAGGCATTAGTGCTAAGAATAGCCTAATTGCTTTCAATTCTGGGCGATCAGGGGCATAAATACTTATCATAGTCCACACCTTCTTCTTGTGTGTACCCTTGATCAACCAATCTTGCTTTGTTCTTTATCACTATGCCTCTTTCTTCCTTCTTGTTCCTGTAAACCCATTTAGTACCTATGGCCCTTTTGCCATTTGTTAAATCCACCAGGGTCCAAACCTTTTGTAATTTGAATTGTAGAAGCTCATTTCTGCTTAGCTTATATCCAACACTTTGATCTTCAATGCTTGGATTACCTTCTTGGGTTCTTTTTATGATAAAAAACAAGCATAAAACTAAACACTTTTGACGTCTTTTATGGTTTGTTCTTTGTTGAACTGAACTAAAAATCTTTATTGACAATAACAATACTATTTGCATAATTAAAAATCATGTTTTTCATTCAAAAACAAAGAATATAGAGATCAGACATTATTTTACAGACAAGAATGTTGCAGATTTACTTACAAAAGCTTTTGATGTAAGTAGATTTTAATATTTGATTGTTAGTATTGGAATGCTAAATCCTTAAAGTCTTTTATCTCTTTATGTTTTTGTAGAGTTTTGTATGAATTAGTACTGTTATTCATGTCTGATATGTGTTTAATCACATATCATTTTTCCTTATTAAAATAAGCTTAAAAGACCAAAAATACATGAAAAATGCATTGTATATGTGTGTTTTGTTAATTGTGTCTTGCAGGTAACGGATATATCATTAATGGACAAAAACAAAGCTAAAATGGACAAATCCGAGCACGAGATTGGAAGAGTGCAAGAAATCGAAGCCGAAGGTGCATACATCTTTAAATGGGCCAACCCATACCCATTTAATAGACCAGATCAGCCCATTAAGATTTATACTATAAACTTTAAGCTTACAAGCCTTTTATAAAGTCCAAATCCATAAACCCCTTTTATCATTTCTGGCCTATTTGATAATTAAAAGTCCAATCCAAACCGGGTCCAAAGTTATGAAATTTAAACGTGGTCAAAGGTCAAAATCTGAGTTATAACACCTCGGTCAAAATTACTGTGCTTCTTGCCCCTTTTCCCCTCCCATTTCACCTCAATAAAATAACCAGGGTAAACCACCGCTCTTCACACACACAAATGCTTCTAGAAGAATTTCCTTACACGCCTGACACTACTCTTAGCCACGTTGGCAATCCCACATGCTGTGATTGGTTTATCCTCACTAAACTTAACATGCAGGTTCTCTTCTACTATCCTAGTTCTATTGTTGAATACTCTGAATACTTTTCTATTGGTAGAGTATCCTACAAAGAACCCTTCATCAACCTTTCCATCAAATTTACCTAGGTGATCTATGGTATTAAGGATTGTAACAGGACACCCAAATAGTCTCATGAAGCTTAAGGCAGGTTTTCTACCTAGAAAAAGTTCCCTATTTTAGACATAACAAGCAGTATTAACTGCTTCAGCCCAAAAAGTTGTTGCCAATTTTGAATCAGCTAGCATAGTTCTAGCAGCCTCTATTAGTGTCCTATTTTTCCTTTCAGCTACTCTATTTTGTTGTGGAGTTCTAGCAACACTAAATTCCCTTTTAATACCCTTCATTTCAAAGAACTGATTTATGACCCTATTCTTGAATTCAGTCCTATTATCATATCTAATCACTTTCACCCTAAGGTCTATTAGATTTTCTATGCCTGTTATGAATGTTTTAAGGATTTCACTAGTTTCATCCTTAGTGGCTAAAAAGAAAACCCAACTAAACCTACTAAAATCATCTGTGACAACTAGGCAGTACATCTTTTTCATTAAACTCTTTACAAATGTTGGGCCAAACAAATCCATGTGCAACATTTGTAATGGTTGGCTGATTGAACTGACTGTTTTGGTCTTACAAGAAGCTCTGTGTTGCTTTCCCTTCTGACAAGCAACACAGGTTTGATTAATTTCAAAAAGTTTTGAAGGTAAACCTCTTACAAGGTTTCCCCTTACCAGTTTATTCATTGTTTTGAAATTTACATGTCCAAGCCTCCTATGCCAAAGATTAGATTCATCTGGTGTGGCTTTTGCAAAGAGACAAGTGAGACCTCCTTGAGGAACAACATTCTTTAAATCAACACTGTACATGTTATCCTTTCTAGGAACTTTAAGCAAAACATGACTTTCATCAGTTAACTTAAAGTCTGGAGACAGAACAACACATTCAGTATCAGTAAAAAGAACACTATTCTTCTTGTCACACATTTGTGAGACACTGAAGAGGTTAAACTTTAGTTCCTTTACAAAATACACATCTTCAAAATCCAATTTACCAGTTCTTATTTTACCTTTCCTAGTAATTTTCCCTCCTTTGGAATTACCTCCAAAGGCAACAAATCCTCCATCAATTTCTTCATAATCTATAAGATAGGATCTGTTTCCTGTCATGTGCCTAGAGCATCCACTATCAATCATTCCTTTATTCTTCAAATCTTGCTATGGATTTCCCTGCACATAATGGTAGGAAAATTAGTTTCTTTTGGGGACCCAAGCTATTACTAACTTGGATATGCCTTGTGCATTAATATAGTCAAATCTTTTAAAGGACATTGATGCACCATTGTTTTTCGGAGACATGGTCTAAGCTTTAGTCTCCAAACCTAATATGCTAAGGCCTTAACAACATTTCCCTTGTTTCCCTTAACAGCACTAAGAACTGCTTTTGGCCTAGCAGTATTAACCCTTGTTCCCTTAATAGTATTAACCTTTTTAGTGAAATTACTGTTATTAGCTGCTGTTATTTTGTTAAAAGGCCTTCTAGTAGTTGAATATGCATTATTAATAACATTTTTCATGGGTCCCGCATTATTCACTGCTGTTCTTAGTTGAACAGTATTAACTGGTCTAACAGTATTAACTGAAATTAGGCCAGACCTAGATAAAACTGTTCTTGGAACCATGTTCTAATTTTAATCACAATGCATTAAGCTCATAGCCACTGAACATTAACCAACATATTATTAAATATGTAACCACATCCCCACAAACTAGGTAATATTGCAATAACCTAAAAGAAATTTCTCAATACAAAATGTCCGTTAGGGGTGATCGCGCCATGGATGTCACAACCCCAAACAGGGCTGTCACGGCCCAATAGATCTACTTAATGTACTAGCGCTCACCCATCAAAGGTAATTAACAATGCATGAAATTAGGGGGCCTTTCTGCAATAGGTACTTATGCAATTAGTTCACAATCGGGTCCAGCAACCGAAAATCACTTTTGCAATTAAAAACTAGCATGTATCTCCTCCGCGGGGTTGTAAAACAACATTATAAGTAACAGCGATGCTATGAACTCACCATGACAACAATTAGATTAGAAGTATGACGAGTCTCGAACGAGCGAGAAGTACTCCTAAGCACCTCCTAAAAGACGTGACGCGACTTAGTACGTAGAAAGTAACAATACGTAAAAATTAAACAAGTGATCATGAGATGTGTTTCCGAGATAAGCATGGCATTCCACTAGAACTTCCCCAAGTCCTTTTTAATCCCAAAATGACTTGTGATCTGGTCTTATAGGTAAATAAACACCTACTAAGTTTCGGCTTTTAATTCTTATTTTATCAAAGTGTACTATATGTTTTTAAATTTTGAGACTAGACGTAAAAACTCAGTTTCTGATTTTAACTCGACTTCATGGACTCATATCTCCTAGCTCACAAATGTTCTAATTGTGAGGCTTTCACTCCTGGAAAGCTATTTGTGTCTAGTTTCTAAAAATGTAAGACTCATAATCTACAAGGTTTCATAACTATGTGAAAAGACTGTTTTACCCCTGGTTACCCAAAACAGAAAGTTTCCAAAAATTTTACCCTTTACTAAAACGGCCATAAATCCTAAACCATGATAGAAATGAAGGTGAGGCCAAAAGATATAGCTTCCTTAAGATGTCTACCACTGACCCAATCTTTAAAACCTAACCTTTTATTGCAAAAACTTGGAGTTTAACTCGTTTTCTAATCATAGGTCCAGATTTGACCTATTTTCTTATTTTGACCATAACTCCCTCATCCCAAGGAGTTGGTTGGGCATCCAACTATCCTATGATGCCAAGACATGTATCTTTCCAGACATGTAATTTAATCATAGGCTCCAAGCCAAAATATTTCTTCTATGACACGTTTTTGCTACTGTTTCAAAACAGTCCCAAATATTTACTCTAAAACCTATCCAAACTTCAATCCTAACTCTAACCAATCACATGCAATGCCATACCAAGCTCTTAAACACAACTCATACATCATATAACATGCATTTCCAGAATCAAACATCCATTTTCATGGATCAAAATCAAAAGAAAAATTAAAGATTAAGAAATAACCTTACTAGAAATGATTTAAACAAGAAAATCAAAACCAACAAATGCTTTCTTGTTGATAGGAGGCTGATTTAGAGACCTACTCCAACACCCTCAATCCTGACTCACAAGGGTCAATTTCACCCTAAATAACAAGAACTCAAGATTCAACCTAGTCTTGATTAAAATCTTCCCTTAAAACTTCAATAACTTCTTCAAAACTTCAAGAAAATTTATCAAACTTTGCAAGCAACTTAAGGATGAGGTTATGATGGTAAAAATGAGAAGAACAAATTTGTAAGATGCTGGATGTGGTGGGGTAATTCGGCAGCCACCAGGAAAGAAAAGGAAGAATTTTTGAATCTAGGTGAAATGAGAGAGATTTTGCATGTATGTAGAAGAGAAATGAGTGATGGTTTTTGAAAAATGAAAAGTGTTTGTGTGTTGTGTTGAATAAAAACCGGCCCCCTAGGCCTTTTATGATGATGATTTTTTTTATGTGTATGATTTAATTAATGTATAGTGTAACTATTAGTTAAATAAAAGTAAGGTTTAAGGTAAAACGCGAGTTTTAAGCAAGAAATTTACGTAACGCGAAACACAACGGAAAATGAAAATGATGTAAATTATAATCATCGGGGAGATATATGGGAATATTAAACCACTTAAGGCACGAAGACGGAATAGATTCCCAAATACGGCTCACTTAAAGCTAAGAACGGGAAATTTCTACCAAATCGGGTAAACGTAAAATTAATGACTTTGCTTAAAAATAAAAATAGAAATAAGCTCGGAATAAATAGTGACCTTAAATACAGAATGTTACATCCTCCCCTCCTTAAAGGAGCGTCGTCCCGGTGCTCGATTCCTCTTTCTTATCTTTTGATTACTCAAGAAAAGATGAGGGTGATTTCTTTTGAGGAAATCTTCTCGCTCCCAAGTATAATCCGGACCTCGCCTGGAATTCCATCAAACTTTGACAATAGGAATTTGACTTTGCTTGAGCTGTTTCACGTTCGTCGGTGCTATGATTCAAACTGGTTCCTTCTATAAAGTGTGCAATTTGTCGTCGAGTTGGATCTCTTCAAGTGGGACAACCAAGTTTTCATCTGCCATACATTTCTTAAGATTCAAAACATGGAAGGTGCTATGAATTCCACAGAGTTTATCAGGAAGCTCCAGCTTGTATGCCACGGGACCAATTCTTTCTATGATTTTGAATGGTCCAATGTACCGTGGACTCAACTTACTACGTTTTCCCAAAGCAGAATTAAAAAACGCCCTTCCAAGGCGATACCTTTAACATGACCATATCACCCACTTGAAATTCCATCGGTTTGCGTCTAACATCCGCATAACTTTTCTGACGGCTTCTGGCCGTTAGCAACCGATTCTTGATTTGAACAATCATTTCTGTTGTCTCTCGGACCAATTCTGGGCCAGTGAGTTGGCTATCTCCAACCTCACTCCAGTAAACTAGCGTTCTACACTTTTGCCCATATAAAGCTTCAAATGGCGCAGCCTTGATGCTCGCATGATAACTGTTATTGTAGGAGAATTTCGACCAATGTTAAGTGTCGATCCCAGCTACACCATAATTCAATTAACGCACCGGCTCCGAAACATGTCCTCCATGCGTCTGTAATAGATTTTCTCCTCCGCTTTGACCATCTGTCTCTGGGTGGTAAGCAGTGCCCATATCCAGTTGGGTTCCCATCGCTTCTTGCAGTGATTTCCAAAATCTTGATGTTAACAAGCTGTCTCTATCAGAGATAATTAACGTAGGTACGCTATGCTTACATACAATTTCTTTTAAGTATAATTGGGCGAGTTTTTCTATGCTGTCAGTCTTCTTCATCGGCAAGAAATGAGCAAATTTGGGTAGTCGGTCAACAATAACCCAATGGAGTCATAACAACTTTGGCGTTCTTAGGAATTCCCTGAACGAAATCCCATGGGTTATGTTCTCCCACTGTCCCCCTGGATTTCGTGTTGTTGGAAGTAGACCCGGGATGGCTTTTGGTGCTCAAGCCTTTACCTTGGCATAGTCAGACAATTACTAGCATAGGTGGCGATCTCAGCTTTCATGTTCGGCCACCAATAGAGCTTCTTTAAGTCTTGGTACATCTTGTCTGACCCCGGGTGAATAATATTTAGATTTGTGCGATTCGTGCATGATTAAATCCCGTAATCCCCCAAACAACGGTAACCAAATTCGCCCTTCAAAGCATTAGATTCCATCAAAGCGGGTCTCAAATATCAGCTTGATCAGCCTTCCTAGATTTTTAGCTTTACGTTTTCCTCTTTTATCGCCTCAGTCTAAGCATTGAGTATTCTCTCAGGTAAATTGGTGTGTACCATCATTACCAAAGATCTAACCCTTATTGTTCTCTGTCCTTTCGACTCAGGGCATCGGCCACTACGTTAGCCTTACCAGAGGTACTGGAGTTTCACAATCGGATCACTCAAAAGTTTATTCCCTCGCCGCTGTCTCATGTTGAGTTCATTTGATCTAGAATGTATTGTAGAACTCTTATGACCTGTGTACACAGTAGCACTTAGTCCCAACAAATTCATGTCGTCCAGAGTCTTAAGTGCAAACACTACACAGATGCGCCCCAGATCTAAATCATGGGGATCGTGTAGTTTATCCTCATGCTTCTTCAGTTGTCGAGAGGCATATGCAATCACCTTTTCCCTCTGCATCAGAACAGCTCCATAACCTTTGTGCGACGCATCGCAGTATACAACGAAGTTCTTAGTTCCCTCAGGCAAAGCTAGGATAGGAGCGGAGCATAACTTCTGCTTCAAGGTCTTGAACCTTCACGATCTTCCGTACGCCCTTCCATACTATTTTGTTCTTCTGGGTCTATTTAGTTAGGTGGCTTTGGGTAATTAACGAAAAACACTCGATGAATTCTTTGGTATATCCGGCTAAACCCAAGAAAATGTCTACTTTCTGTCGGTGTTGTCGGTGCAGACCAATTTTGGGATAGCCTCAACCTTCGCAGGATCCAACGTAAACACCTTTATTATTGATCACGTGACCGAGAAATTATCCGACTCAAGCCAGAAATTCGCACTTCGAGAATTTGGCGTACAAGTTGCTCCTTTCTTGAGTAATCTCCAAAATGAACTTCCAATGTTTTTTTTCAACGTCATCTTTTTTTATTCTGGAGTAATAAGTACTGTCATCAATGCATACGAATCACAAATTTATCGAGGTATGGCTTGCACACTCGATTCATAAGATCCATGAATACCGCAGGAGCGTTGGTTTAGACCTAAACCGGCAATTACTTGAAATTCATTAGTGACCGTATCTAGTCCGAAAAGTTTGTAATGCGGGATTATCTTGCTTCTCTAATACGGAAGTTGTGATAACCAGTACACGCAATTGACAAAAGTTTCTTTTGAGTATACGCTGGAACCTTGAAGTTGATCAAACAGGTCGTCAATCCTCGGGAGTGGATACCGATTCTTGACGGTCAATGATAATCGATGCACATACGGAATGATCCATCCTTCTTCTTAACGAACAACACTGGAGCTCCCCAAGGTGAAGAGCTCGGGCGAATAAACCCTTTCTCTAATAGTTCCTTCAATTGATCTGACAATTCTTTCAATTCAGACGGTGCCAAACGGTATGGTGCACGCGCGACAGGTGCGGCTCCGGGCACAAGCTCAATTCTAAATTCAACTTGTCGAGGTGGTGGGAGTCCTGGCAAATCATCAGGAAACACCTCAGGAAAGTTACGAATCACTGGCACGTCTTGCAACTATTTCTTTGACGGTTCTTTCTCTGTCACTTGAGCTAAGAACAACTGGGATCCCCTTTCTATGTATTTTCTTGCTTTGATGCAGGATATCACTTTTAATCGTGATGCACCACTATCACCCTTAACAACTAACGTCTTGTTCTTGTAAGGCACATGTACCTCCTTTTTACCACACACGATGACGGCATCGCGTTCTACCAACCAATCCATTCCAATTATTACATCGAACGTACCCAACTCTATGGGCTTGAGACAATGTTAAATAAGTGGTCAAGTTAAAATTCCAGAGTACAACCTCATAATAGTGTTGGTGTGTCATACCACTTTTTTCCATCGGCTAGTTCGACTTCGTAGCTAGTATTTAATTTGGCTGGCTTTAATTCTAGTAACTGGCTAATCTAACTTCCACAAACTTTTATCGTCCTGAATCAAACAGTATTGTAACATAACGATTATTCAATAAGAACGTACCGAGTCATACATTCGGTGCCCGGTTTGTGTTTCGGCATTATGGGACGACATACGCTGACCCTCGCACATTTCTCACCTTGTCCGATCAGCACTCTTTGGTCATGCAATGGCGCTTGTGGCCTCTCTTACCACATTTCATACAAACCTACTGCTGAACAGCATTGGTACCCTAAAGCCACATTCTTTGCTTCAGCAGTCTTTTCCCATGTGTACCCTTTTTTCCACAATTGTAGCACTTTGGTGGGCACTGACCAAAATGACATATCCCACAACGGTTACATTTGGAAGCAACCCCAGTTTGGTTTGCTCCCGCATTTTGAGTAGTGGTCAGAGCCCTAGCATTCCCATGTCTTTGATTGTTGTTCTGGTTGTGGCGTTGTTTTTCCGGTAAATGTTCTCTGGTATTGGTTGTTGTTGTTGGTAGTTGTTGTTGTTGTTGTTGTTGTTGTTTGTTGTTGTTGTTTGTTGTTAGTTGTTGTTGTTGTTGTTGCTCTCCCACTTTCTCTTGTTGCTCTCAGCAATTCTTTCAGCTTTGGCTTGTAACTTCTGTTCCATGAGGGTATGAGCCATTCGCATAGCCTCACTTAAGAACAAAAGTGCTGGAAGAAGTTGTTTCCTCCTTTAATGTTATTCAGGCAGAGCCACGTAGGTAAAGCTCCACTTTTTTTCTTTTTACGCCGAAACCATTTCTGGGCATAGCAGGACCAATTCATTGAACCTCTTGGGTGGTAAGCAATATATTCGGAATCTTTCACCCTCATTCCATAGTTAACTTCCATTCTTTGATCTCTTTTTGGGCGGAAAAAATTCTTCTCGTCATCATTTATTTTCATATCATGCCAAGACTTTGCATTATCCACTCTCAAGCCCCATGGTGGCGAAAGCTGATAGTTTCCACCATGTCAGGCCGACCCTAATGTGAGCCACATCAAACTTTACCTTGTTTTCACTTTGCACAGATTGCTGATGCGGAAAACACTTCCGTTTTCCCTCTCAAACCAACGCATAAACTCAACAGCACCTTTTGCCTGCGTGGAAACCATGGGGTTTACATTCATGAAACTTGAGTATGTACATTCACGAGCAGGTGGTGCCCCACCTTGGCCTCCTGCATTTCCCCGATATTACCGCCGGGTCCGCCGGCTCCATTTGTGTTTCCTCTTGTAGCACGATCTTGAGCAAGTGCTGCAGCCACCCTATCAGAGACAAGCTTCTCAATGGCGGCTTGGGTTCAAATGGCTCTTGCGCATGATTCTGTCATATCATGAGTGAAAACTCAATGAGTATTCATACATATGTATATAACCATAACATGTTATATAAGGCAATCAATTCCAAGGCAAACAGAATAATCACACATGTATAAACAATCAAAGCCCAAAAGAGATCACAACACATCATATAGATAATCAAGGATAGTAATTCTTCGTCCATCACAAAAGATAGTGCAAGGTTGCATTGTTTTACCAAAACATGACTAAAGTCATTACAAATCATACGAAGTACCAAGTCTATAAAACTAAACCATGCCCGATTTAGTGATAGCAAAATTAAAGAGACTACAATGATCCTACACAACAGATGATAATGGTGGGGATCCAGGTGCTGTGACTGGCTGTGGGTCACAGTAGTGAGCATCATCATCAGCCCTCATTTCTGGTGGCAGCAATCCTCTAACCATGAACATGAGGGAACATCGTGTCCGAGACGACGAGGAGAGACAGGGAGAAGTGATCATCAAGGTAGCATACGAACAACAATGACCACTGGAGCAGCAGGTGCCACATATGGTCTTTCACGATAATGTCTGAACGGGTGCAGGTGCCACTGAACCTCAAAGGACCACTGTCTTAGATTATGGTGGTGCCATGACAAGCAATCAAAATCCCTTTGAGTAGATTCTAACATCATCTTCAATTTCTTATTTTTCTTCTTGGTCTCCCTTCACTAACTCTCGAACTTGATCTTCCAACGTACACACACTCCCTGTGAGTCATGTTGACCTAACTCACCTCTTAAATCAGTGTCGAATTCTGCCAAAATATTTATCCATCACACTTAGCCCTTTTTTAGGTTGAGTGTTTATGTTTAGCTCGGATCAAACATTTGTTGATAAGGCCCTTGACCTGGCGATGTAAGTTATTTGAACATCCCTTCCTGTACGGGCCAGGAGCAAAAACCTGTCGAGAAGGTCCACTACCCACATAAAGGGTACCCGAGAATGGGCGCACAGAATATGGTACCCTAGTGATGGTACCCACAGTATTAGCCTCAGCCTCCTGTTCATGATCATCAGGAGTAGGAGCAACTGCCATATCCTCGGACTCGGTGTCTGAATCTGGCGGTAGTAGGTTGAGGGGATCAGCCTCCTCATAAGGGTTGATGACCTCAGCATCATATCAATCAACATTTTCTCCTCCATTTTTTCTTCTTCCATCTTTGGATCTTCTTCCTCTTCTTCTTCTTCATTATCTTTGAGTATCCATCTATTCATGTTACCCTCTGGTTGTGGAATTTAGTGAGGTGCAAATTCATTTAAATGGTCGGGCTCGGGCGCGAGCTCAGGTTGCTCTTCCGGATCGTCTTCGGGAAGATCCGCAACATGATTAGGAGGAGGTAGGTTTGCCATGATAATCTGTAAATCACGCAAAATAATTCCATAAGGTCACTATATAAAAATATTATATGAATAATAACTTATGCAAATATGCAAATGCATGACGATGCTCCATGAACGAACGTGATGATCGATAATAAACCAAATATGAATGATAATATTTGTTATGTATATGAATTACATTTTTATGTAATTAAAGCAAATAATTTTCCAATGCTTTTCGAATAAGCATGATAATCGATATATATCTTAATATATCATAATATTTATCATATAAATATTTTACTAGCAATGCACCCGTAACGTGCATAAGTACTTAAATAGGAATCATAAGCTTGACTTGGACGAGGGCCACGAGGAGTCTTAGCGCGCAAAAAAAAAGAAAGTTATAGTTTAGGTTTTTGAAAAATGACCTAGTTCTCTATAACCTTAAGCTCTTGATACCAATCTTTAACACCCCCAAATTCATTACGCAGCGGAACCAACAGTTTGGGTGTTAAGTCATAGCACAACAACATAAGAATATAAAGAACGACTCAAAAGAGACGTTTAAAACATAACATTGTCCCATTCATGAAGATAAGAGTCGATAAAAATTTGTCCACAAGATATCGTCACCATACAACATCATAACATAAGTTTTAAAAACCATAACACAAAGTGTTTTTAATGAATGGAACCAAAACAAGTTTAATCAAAACATTTCGCGCTAGACTCCATTCGCCACTCCAAGCCATCAACCCTGATTACCTGAGATAAAACATGCTAAAAATCAAAACGAAACGTGATAATCCATGAGAGTTTATATGAAAATAAAGGGTGATTACACAGAAGTATTTTTAGATCATTGAAAACATGTGAATCAAACAAGTTGTTAATCCACTAATGCATTAAGCTCATGCCACTGAAATGTTAACCAGCATATTATAAATATGTAACCACATGCCCCACAACTAGGTAATATTGCAATATACTTAAAGAAATTCTCAATACAAAATGTCCTTTAGGGGTGATCGCGCCATAGATGTCACAACCCCAAACAGGGCTGTCACGGCCCAATAGATCTACTTAATGTACTAGCGCTCACCCATCAAGGTGAATTAACAATGTCATGAAATTAGTCCTTTTTCTTGCTGCAATAGTACTTATGCAATTAGTTCAACAATACGGATCCAACAACAACCGAAAATCACTTGTGTTCAATTTATAAAACTAGCATGTATCTCCCTCGCGGGGTTTATAAAAACATTTATAAGTAGAAAGGCGAGGCTATGAACTCACCGTGAGAACAATTAGATCAGAAGTATGACGAGTCTCGAACGAGCGGGAAGTACTCCTAAGCACCTCCTAAAATACGTGACGCAACTTAGTACGTAGAAAGTAACAATACGTAAAAATTAAACAAGTGATCATGAGATGTGTTTCCGAGATAAGCATGGCATTCCACTAGAACTCCCCAAGTCCTTTTTAATCCAAAATGACTTGTGATCTGGTCTTATAGGTAAATAAACAACTACTAAGTTTTCGAGGCTTTTAATTTCCTTATTTTAATCAAAGTGTATTATACGTATTTAAATTTTGTAGACTATAACCGTAAAAAACTTCAGTTTCTGATTTTAACTCGACTTCGATGGACTCATATCTCCTAGCTTCACAAATGTTAAAAATGTGAGGCTTTAACTCCCTGGAAATATATTTGTGTCTAGTTTCCAAAAATGTAAGACTCATAATCTACAAGGCTTCATAACTATGTGAAAAGACTGTTTTACCCCGGGTTACCCAAAACAGAAAGTTTCCAAAAATTTTACCCTTTACGTAAACGGCCATAAATCCCAAACCATGATAGCAATGAAGGTGAGGACAAAATATATGGCTTCCTTAAGATGTATACCACTGACCCAATCTTTAAAACCTAACCTTTTATTGCAAAAACTTGGAGTTTAACTCGTTTTCTAATCATAGGTCCAGATTTGACCTATTTTCGTATTTTGACCATAACTTCTCCATCATCCCCAAAAAAAAAAAAAAAGGGGTTTTTTTTTTTGGTTGGACATCCAACTATCCTATGATTCCAAGACATGTATATTTCTAGACATGTAATTTAATCATAGGATCCAAGGCAAAATATTTCTTCTATAACACGTTTTTGTTACTGTTTCAAAATAGTCCCAAATATTTACTCTAAAACCTATCCAAACATCAATCCTAACTCTAACCAATCACATGAAATGCCATACCAATCTTTTAAACACAACTCATACATCATATAACATGCATTTCAGAATCAAACATCCATTTTCATGGATCAAAACCAAAAGAAAAATTAAAGATTAAGAAATAACCTTACTAGAAATGATTTAAACAAGAAAATCAAAACCAACAAATGCTTTCTTCTTGTTAGGGGCTGAGTTAGACCTACTCCCAACCCACAATATTGACTCACAAGGGTTCAATACACCCTAAATAACAAGAATCCAAGATCCAACCTAGTCTTGATTAAAATCTTCCATTAAAACTTCAATAACTTCTTCAAAACTTCAAGAAAATTTATCAAACTTTGCAAGCAACTTAAGGATGAGGTTATGATGATAAAAATGAGAAGAACAAATTTGTAAGATGATGGAGGTGGTGGGGGTAATTTCGGCAGCCACAAGGAGAAGAAAGAAGAATTTTTGAATCTTAGGTTGAAATGAGAGAAGATTTTCATGAATGGAGAAGAAGAAATGAATGGAGGTTTTGAAAAATAAAAGTGTTTGTGTTTTGTGTTTAAATAAAAACCGGCCCCTCTAGTCCTTTTGAGACGATTATATTTTAGATTTTATTTGTGGTTATGGATTTAATATTAAAGTATAGTGTAAGTATTAGTTAAATAAAAGTAAGGTTTAAGGTAAAACGCGAGTTTTAAGCAAAAAGTTTACGTAAACGCGAAACACAACGAAAAATGACAATGATGTAAATTATAATCATCGGGGAGGTATATGGGAATATTAAACCACTTAAGGCACGAAGACGAAATAGATTCCTAAATACGGCTCACTTAAAGCTAAGAAAGGGAAATTTCTACCAAATCGGGTAAACGTAAAATTAATGACTTTGCTTAAAAATAAAAATAGAAATAAGCTCCGTCGAAATAAATAGTGACCTTAAATACGGAATGTTACACAAGCCATTACTGACTTGGATCTGCCTTGTATATCAATATAGTCAAATCTTTTAAAGGACATGGATGCACCATTATTTCTGAAGACAAGGTCTAAAACTTTATGCTTTGGTCTCCAAATCTAACATGCTGAGGCCTTAACAGCATTTCCCTTGTTTTCCTTAATAGCACTAAGAACTGCTTTTGGCCTAGCTGTATTAACCCTTGTTCCCTTAACAGTATTAACTTTTTTAGTGAAATTACTGTTCTTAGCTGCTGTTATTTTGTTAAAAAGCCTTCTAGTAGTTGAATATGCATTATTAATAACATTTTTCATGGGTCCTGCATTATTCACTGTTGTTCTTGATTGAACAATATTAACTGGTCTAACAACATTAACTGAAATTGGGCCAGACCTAGTTAAGAATGTTCTTAGAACCATGTTCCTTTTTGGACTGGGGTGAGTTAATTTAGAGAAATTCTATTTGTTCACCCTTTGAACATTGGTCTAAACTGGTTTTGTAAATCTTCCATTATTATACCAGTTATTGCAATCATTCTTCAAATGATCAAAACTACCACACACATGATAAGCTTTGTTGAATATCTTAAAATCACTAACATCACCGAATTTTTTAATACATATGTGGTATCCTGTGTTCTCCTTGTATCCGCCCTCTAGGACTAAGGTGGTGGTTTTGCCTATTTTTATCAACTGATGTTTTCCTAGGAGATTTTACTTGCTCAGGATAACCTTAACAAAGTTTATCTTAGCAAAAACTAGGTTATTAAACTCTCAATATTTTAACCTTAAAGGGACATTTTTTCTTTCAGTCACGATCAGATACCTAATCCTCAATCATTAGGGATCCATTTTTCTTTCCTCTCAAATTCTCAGGTTTTATTAGTCCTTAAACAGTAGCCTTTTCTAACTACAAATCACTTAACCAACTCATTCACATCAACAAAATCATCTAGACTAGGATAAACTAAATCAGATTTTGGTGGCATAAAATTCCCAGTATAGGGAGGTGGGACCTTTTTCTGCTTGGTCACTCCAATCATAGCTAAAGCCATCATATTGAGATACTAAGGCATTTGAAGTAGTTTTCTCAACTGGCACAGTCCTTCTGGTAGGTTCCCTATTTCTATTGTCTTGATTCCTGGGTGCCCTGCACTCCCTTGTAAAGTGTCCTCTCTTTTGGCAGTTGAAACACTCCACCTTGGACTTGTCAAACCTAATTCTTTCTTTGTTGGCCATGTCCAACTTCCTTCCAATATTCTTCAGGAATCTTCTTGCCCTCATAGTTAGCATAGCAATGTTCCACCTCAAATCCATTTCTTCTAGATCGTCAGGATTGATTTGTTGTAGATCTTCATTATTTAGTTGTGGAATACTTGGTGCTAGCAAAATGATAAAATCATAACACTCACTCAAATTTTCAACAGTTGTATTGACTAACAGCAGCACCTTGATTGCTAGAGTATAACACCTTGAGCATTATTAATTGGCGCTAGTTGTTCTGTTAGTGCTGCCTAGAGTCAGAAGGCTACATTGTTAAAGTTTGGGGTTGATCTAGATGTCCCCTTGACCTCTGATTCATAAGCCTTTAGGTGTTGAAGAGGTCATCCAAAACTCCATGTCACTAACTCTGTTTGTTCCTCCACGCTATAGTATACATAGTCCATTCTTGTGACAAACTTCTCAAGAACTTCTGATTGATGTCTCTTGAGGGATAACTTCACCATGCATCTCTAGTTGACTAATTAGCTTTTGAAGCCTTTCATAAGTTTGCTCAATCACTTCTGTGCTGGATGCAATAAAGTTTTCATATTGCTGCTTCAAAAGATTTTTTTAAGTTTTCTTTGTAGCAGTATTACCTCCAAATCTGTTCTCAGTAGCCTGCATCAGTGTCTTAGCATCCTTGTATGAGTTGAACTTTAATTGATGCTCATTAAGTAAGGCCATCAAAAAAGTGCTTCTTGCCTTTAACTCTGCCCTTTTTTGTGCCTTCTCTTCAACACTTGTAGGAGGGATAACAGTCTCCTTACCATCAACAGTTTTTGTTACTATAGATGCATTACCATTTTCTACGATCTCCCATAGAGTGTAATCAATGCACTGTAGGTACTGCTCCATCCTCATCTTCCAGAGATCATACTCACCATCTTAGAGTATGGGTAGCTTGATGGTTTGAGTAGATTGAGAGTCCATTGCTTCTTGAAAAAGTAGATCTTATGTGTAGTAAAGTTTCTTCTTATTCAAAGCTTCTTACAAGCTCGGATACCACTTGTTGATCCTAATAGAATAGATCTTGCTTAGCTTGTATAAGGATAAGTTGTATTGAATAAATTCAAAACAACTATGATAGAAACTTTGATTGTGAATATCAAAGACTATGCGGAATCTAGTCAATGATACTAAGAAGAATTTCAATGAAACAGTAATGAATAAGATTAATAACAAACAGTTTACCAAACTTTCAGCCTCAATATAATACGAACACTCTTAATAGTGTTAGGGTTACAAAACCTTGAAGCTATATCGATATCAAAACAAATGATTTCTAGATATCTAACTCTATGCCCTAGGACCTCCTTTTATACACCAAGGAGTCCTAACCGGCTTACAATATTTTCCTAAGTTATCATGATCTTCTAAACAAATAACTTATACGTATCTTTTACAAAAATATCTCATACTTATCACATAATCAATCTTTATCTTTTCTCTGATAAGTCTTTGATCTTTTCTTTGTCAGCATAAATTCTTCCAGCAGTTGTAATCTTTAAGCAGTTGTAACTTTCACACCAACAGTAGTAACCTTTGTACTAGCAGCACTAACTGTGTACAAGCAGCATTAACTACTTAGAAAGTTTTCTTCAATCTTCATCAGCAGTATTAAGTTACACTAGCAGTGGTAACTTGCAGTAGTAACATATACTAGCAGTAGGAACTTATACTAGCATTAGTAATTAGCAGTACTAATATACACTAGTAGTAGTAACTTACACTAGCAGTAGTAACTAGCAGTACTAACTACTTAGCGTATTTTTCACTAAGATTACTAACATCACTAATTTATACTTAGTAGCAGTAACTAATACCTTAACAGTCTTAACTTCCACTTAGCAGTAGTAACTTCCAAACAACATCAAGAGGCTTTTAATCCTAACACATGTGTTCTTATCCATTAATGAGCATATACGAAGCCAAGTCCAAGCTTCTTGAAGCGGCAAAACTTCATGCTCACATAAGTGGTCCTTTTAGTCTTACACCTGCATTTGAAATTTTTCAAAAGAACCGTTAAGAAGAAATTCTTCAACCTAACCATCACTTGTAGGTCTGAACACATACCTTGGAAAGATAAACACATGTGCTCTAATCTCTAACTATGAGCTTTTCACATTGAATTCAGCTTCTAATGTTGTTTTAGAATGGAATTAGGTATCTCATAAATAGTAGATCTAGATAGAATTTAATCACATTCGTATCACTGACTAAATCACCAAGTCCCTAGCTAACCCCTTCGTCAAGTGGTGAGCTAAATTGTGTTGTGATCGAACAAACTCAATAGATATCACACCTTTCATTATTAGCTCCTTAATCATACTATGTCTAACACCCAAGTGTTTATACTTGCCATTGTATAGTTGACTATAAGCTCTAGCTAATGTGGTAGCACTATCATAATGAATAGAAATTGGTGCTATTGGTTTCGACCATATTGGAATCTCATGTATCAAGTTTCTTAGCCATTCTGCTTCTTTACCAGCAACAACCAATGCTACAAACTGAAATTCCATAGTATAACTAGTTACGCATTTTTGCTTCTTGGAAGCCCATGAAATGGCACCTCCCCCAAGCAAGAACACTAATCCACTAGTAAAAGATGAATCTTTAATATGATTTATCCAGCTAGAATATGAATATCCTTCTAACACTAAAGGATCTCCAACATATAATAAACCATAATTCATAGTACCCTTCAAGTACTTGAATACCTTTGTTATTGCATGCCAATGATGTCTACAAGGATTACTAGTAAACCTGCTCAATCTACCAACTACATAAGCGATATCATGTCTAGTGCTCGTCATAACATACATCAAACAACCAATGGCTTTTGAGTATTTAAGCCGATCCACAGGTTTACCTGTATTTGGTATGATCTTTTCTACCAGATCCATAAGAGTACTCACCAGGGAACAATCTTTACGATTGAATTTGTTAAGTATTTTCTCAATATAGTAAGATTGTGTAATGATGAGGTGTTATTTTATACACTTTTTCGAGGTCATTTAACCCCCTAAATCATGCAATTATGCCCAAAATTGGTACTTAATCGTTCATTTTCAGGTATTTAGCATTTGGAAGGCATTGGGAGGAAATACACATGACTTAGGCCCATTTGGAGAAGAAACGGATAAGACTACAGACCTACCCCAACATATCTCAAGATTATGTTCTCAGCGGCTAGAGACGGCGTCACAAAATACACGTGACGCCGTCATAACTCATCTCATAATGGTGTCACAAGATTTTGTGACTGTGTCAGCCTGCACGACCCAGCCCAAGATCTAGAATATTCTCTTTCACGACGGCGTCACAATTAAAACGCGACGCCGTCGTATCAATTTATATATATAAACAAATC
>BQNB010059235.1:0-23460 GCA_026074375.1 Tanacetum coccineum
ACTTGGGATTTGACTTTTGGCTTCTCTTCACGCTCTTTTTATTTTCGTGCTCGGTTTTACCGTTTTGGCTTTGTTTTCGTCCTTTTCTTGAATATCCGATACCTGCACAGCACAAACACAAAAACAAGCATATTTATGGCAATTTATGTGCGTTTTTGGGCGTTTAGGGTCGTTTTATTAGGTATAAAATATTTGTAATTAAGCACATATTATGAGTCAACAAAAACTGGCAGCTCAATCCGGTTTACAAACAAGCAAAAACTCGGTCACACCCGGCCCAGTTTCCGAGCAGGTTCATGGGTCAACCGGTTTAACCGGCCGGGTCAACTCGGGTTTTAAAACATTGATAATGAATGTTTGCGTAATAAAATTTTTGGTGGAATGACATTGAGGTGTTCTCTGTGTCACTCAAACTAAAACATAGGTAGGGCGCGCTTGGTAGGCAAATAGCAATCACTATTTGTGACATCCGTCACCAAATCAGTTTAGTCAGCTATGACTATTAACATGACGTCCGTCTTCTAGTTAAGTTTATGTGCATAAGTGTTTCCCGAAACATAGAAAGTGAGAAATTCTAGGAGTTAAGTGGTTGAACCATCTTATTCCCTCTAGTTGTGTTAGTCATGATGAAATTTCAATGTGTTCACGTTTTTTTCTAAAACGTTGAATTAATTCTTTTAATGCATCATTAGACACTCTTGCGTTATGAATGTGCCTTTGATATACAACTTTATCTTACGCCAACCGAGATGCACCTCAAAGAGGTTAAAAGGATCTTTCGTTATCTCTGGGGAACTGTTAATATGGGTCTCTGGTATACGAAGGATTCTGGTTTTGAACTAACCGGATTTGTGAAAACTAGAAGAGGGGTTGAATAGTTTTCAAATTAAAATTTTAACTTTTATTTCCTTTTATTTATTTTCACAAAGTGTATTTAGTTTTGTTTGATGTGATGTTATATGTTTAAAATGAGATAATTCGAGCAATAATAAAAAGGATATATTACACTGTTATTTATAGTGGTTCGGCTACAAGGACTCCTTCCTTGCCCTACTCCACTCCTTAAGTCACCTAATCGAGAGTTCGAATGCACTAATCACCAAATCTCCTTTAACCGGCGGAGAAGCCACACAACGTTACTTAATTATTTTCACGATGCTAAGTTAAACACCGGTGAGTTTTACATATTAGAACCATTCACCATTTATCACTACACATGACAACACCCTTTTTCAAATCCTAAAACCTTCGTCACATCATCAATGTTTGTCCTCTACTAGGTACCAAACATACATATATATATGTATTGTTTTTACACCAACGTTATCAAACCAAAACTAGACATTTCTAAGATATTTTTTGATTGAATATTAGAGACAAGATGAAGAAGATCTGGTGACATAGAATCTTGCCACAAGATGGAAGATATATCCAAGCTTCAAGAGATTTTGGGGAGCTTATTCATAGAAGATCTTTTAGCATCGACACGACAACGTCATAAAGGACCTACAAGAAGCATTAGAGTTGAGTAGAATATATAAGAAGATCAGTGGTAACTAGCTCTAGAGAGAAGAAAAATGTTAGAATGAATGAATAAAACAAGTGAGAAGAGTTGGTATTTATAGCCAAACATTTTACTGTTTGTCAGAACTGCCAGTGCTGTTTCCCAAAGGCACCGGAATGTAAAGTTAAGAGCTCCGGCAAACAGTACTCAAAAATAAGCTTTGACTTTTTAAAATTTAAACTAATATAATAATCAAGAGAATCTTTTGATAAGATTTTATGAGTAGAAAGGAAGTTTTATGAAGAAATATTTTTGTGAAAAAATATTTTGTGTTTAGGGTAAAGTTTATAAAAAAGGTGTTTAAGATCATTTTTAGAAAATTGCAAGATAGGTTGAGAAGAATGTTGTTTTTATAAAGTGTTTTGGTGTGTTAGAAAAATATTGGCTTAGAAACGTTTAGAGTTTGTTGTTTGATAAGTTTATGTTTTGTTATCGACAAAACAAAGTGAGATCGTAAAATATAAAGATAAAGGTTTTTACGGTTTACTTTGTATTAACTTTTTCATACTATGATACTTGCAATAGTATGCAAATATACATACGACACTCATCATATCATTTAAATCCTTCACAAATTTGTGAATTTGAAACAAGTATTCAGAAAGTTTACTCAGATAACTATTTAGTTATCTTGTAAAGAAAGAGTTGAGAATGTTGGAAACATTGGACTTTAACTTGCTAATTAGTTTCATGCATATTTGTTTTAAAATTTAGATAATTAGGATTGTAAAATAATTTTTATTTTCTGATGAATAAAATTACTTGGTATTTGTTATTCATTTATATAATAATTGTTATCCAAAATTTGCATGTTTAATCCTTGAATGATTTTATCATTCTAAATATGTCCATTGTCAGTTAACAATATAGGAATATTGTTATGCAAGGCAAATGTGAGTGTTGGTTATATTCTTTGAATATACGGATTGTTCCCGCCAAACTCATATGTATTTATAAAGGATGCATATTGGACACCCCAAATTTCAAATATTTACTTTTGGATCCTTTGTTATGAGTAAAATGTCAAAAATGGTTTAATAAGTCATCCTCAGACTTGAGATACAAACAAGTTCAGTATGTGTGGATATCACTTTGTGATTATAGCCAAACGTTGTCCTGTAATATGGTAGTTATAAAAGCTATTTTTCAGAGTGAATGTGAAGCAGCATCCACAACACTTGTAGTCAACAAAGGATTTGTTCCTCATTATATGTGCATAAAGATACCATTGGGCCCTCTTCAGAATTAATCAGATAATTGTGTGGCCGCACCCAAAGGGTAATTTTAAGATGATTCTTAATTACATTTGGTATATCTGAATAAACTTCTATAACGAGAATCTAAATGGTTAAACTATATGGAACGAGTTAGGATTCATATCCATGATTTAACAGTATCTGAACAAAAGGATGATAAAAGCAAGTAATAAATAACCATTAATAAGCTGAGATTGTTCTTGAAACTATTATCTCAAGTATTTTTAATCTAAAGGTAATTGTGTGTGTTTGCTAGACGTTGCCAATTATCAGTATATCTGCAAGCCAGCTACTCAGCCTCCCAAGTGGGAGATGTTGGAATTTGGTAGTCGGTTCCGCAAGTTATACGTTAGAAATACGTGAGCCTATTAGGGGTACACACATTAATACACAAAGAGTATGGTTACTTTATGATTTATATTTAAATAGTTATTTAATTAATTACTTGTTTAATTAATTATATAAACATTCTAAATATAGAACCAAGGACTAAACAAGACAAAACCCAAACCTTAAGGAGTGGCCAAGTTTGGCCGACTTCCCTAAGCTTCCAGAAGGGGTGTTTGTGGCCGGCCATTGAGGGGGAAAAGGAAGAAGGTGGAGTTTTGTTTAATTAAAGAATTAACTTAACTTGGTGACCAAGATTTAGGGTTATTAGGGTGCTTATATAAACACACCCCATATCCCTCATTCTTAACTCAATCCTCTTCAAAAACCTCTCATAATTTTGGTCCTACCCTATACCTAAAACCCACGATTGAACTCTAAACCCTTTTAGGTTTTGAGTTTTTTTTATCTAAATCGCTTCCCTAAACCGCGAGGATAAACCGCGGATTTAGGGTTTCAGCTTTAAATCGCTGCCACAAACCGCGGGTTTTGGTTTTCCATTTTCACTTGATCTCCTTGCTTGACGATTCAAGGTACGTGTGGTGGGTTTTGGTGGTTCTTCCAAGGTTGACGAATTAGGTTTTTTTTCCTTGGTATAAACCCTAAATAAGGGTTTGTTTGATTCGAATTCAAGAAGAAGCACAATGAGTGTGTTTGGTTTTTGGGTTATCACTTGGTGCTTGATTTGTGAAGGTAAGACTAGCAATCTTACATACTTGGTTGACGTGGTTGTGTGAGCAACCATAGAGGCGTTTGTTTTAGACGCTTTAGTATTCAAGAATAATCGCTAAAAAGTATGCTTTCCTTATTTAATATGTGTTAACCTACTTGCCATAACTATATCCATTCCGCTGCACACTCGTGGCTAAATTGATTAGCTAGATTAATAAATCCCAACATAAATACCCAAAACTCGCATGTCAGGTCATAAACATGTACTTTATTCATATGTCTATTGATTTTGTTTCTATAAGTAATTAAGCAAGGCACATTTGAGTTGGGCCTGAATCTTTGTGATTTACTCGGCTGGTAAACATGCTTTTCTGAGAGTGTTTGCTTTCATGATTTGTTTTTCTTTTATGTTTTTTTGTTAAAAAGAGAGGTGGGTTAACTACTTAAAGGTGACATAGAGGTAAAAGGGATTATGACTATCAATTTGAAATGTGTGAGTTCTTGAGTTCAATTTCTGTTA
This sequence comes from Tanacetum coccineum, assembly GCA_026074375.1. Lineage (NCBI taxonomy): Eukaryota > Viridiplantae > Streptophyta > Magnoliopsida > Asterales > Asteraceae > Tanacetum > Tanacetum coccineum. Next base: position 4,400 of record BQNB010059235.1, read on the forward strand.
AATGCAAACAACCTTATAATGGCCACAATAACCTCGTGAAAAGGAATGTCTTTACCTAATTTAAGTCTGTGTGACGTTGAGTTCAAACCTTGTAGATTATTCAGCCAAAAGACCAAAAACCATAGTTACCGAGAAAAAAAAAGGTAGGTTTATATCATGATTTCATAGTGTTAAAAAAGAGCAATGGTCGATTTAATGATTTGGGTTTTTTGTTTGTGTTATAAAAAGGGAGTGATTTATTTCATGATTTGAGTTTCTTTTTGTTTGTGTTAGAAGATTTTAATGTTATTGATTGGTGAATTTTATCTTTTAGAAGACGGGTAAAAATTTAGTTCTATAAAGGCTTGGGATTGTATCATGTTCTTTATGTTAATTAGTTTTTGTTTTAGAAAGATGTAAAATTTACGAATAAAATTATAGTAAAGATGAAGGTGAAGTTAAAAATAACAAAATATTGAAATGATTAAAATTCCTTCATGTACTTTGCATCTGAACAAACAAAATATACCGATGAACAAAAAAAATTGAACACAGGAAAAAAAATGATAAAAACACTTTTAAAATTGTTTTACAATTACTACACTATTATAATTTCAGCTTTATATTCCGCAATAGCAGCTTAAACTTAGCACTCAAGTCAAAAGTCTTTGAAGAAATCAAAAGTTCAACGTAAACCCAACACGATGATATGCTAACAGAATTCATCAATCACAAGTAATTTGCGCAAAAAATCTAAAACGAATCATCACATTCCAAAGGTGAACTTGCAAAGCTTAACTTAATTATTATTGAACGCATCACATAACATTTTATTCAATAAATATTAACGCTAAACGAGAACAGAACTATCAAACAAATAGCATGTGACACATGCGACTAGGTTCTATTTAAACAACTTTTTAATGTAAATACGATATTTATTGTGCTAAGCTTGTTACTACAACTTCCACTTCTAAAATAAGAACTTAATGTCAAACATATTATACTGAGGAACATATAAAGGAAACTAATGAAAATAGAAAAAACATTGACGAAAACACTTGTAAAATTGTTTTTGATGAATTAAAATACTGATGAACATGAAATAAATTTATTAATAAAATTTATACCTTTAATCATTAGACGGTCTTGAAATTTTTCTAAGCTTCTTGCCACTGCTGCAACATTTTTTGGCTCATTTGCTTTAGTTTTTTTTGCTGCTTCTAGTTTCTAAAAATGTACATAGAATGTAGTTGATCAGATAAGATAATGCATGTATAAAATCTTAAACAAAATGAAAATTTTAAACCCACCCTAAATGATGAACTTACGCCTTTCTAATGTTACTTTTTCACCTTCATTTTCTTTATCTGAAGTTAAATCCATTTCTTCTTCCGATTCATATTTATAGGTTTGGAAAGTAAAATTAATATGTTACTTTGTCTTCTAGGTTCTAAAAAATCTAATTATGAATAAATTAACTGTAAAAACTAACGAATACATGATGAATTTATGATTAAATAAAAAAATAACGAATAAATGATGAACTTACAATTATGATTCATCTTTTGGAGTATATTAGCAGAGATTTTTCAACTTTAAATCGACTTAAATAACTATAAAAATTTGAAAACCTAACCCTAAAAACATCCCCAATTTTTTCAGTTAGTTTTTGAGAGAGAATTGAGAATGATTGAAATGACCGAATTGGAGAGTGGAAGGAAGAGACTAGACTTGTTAAGGTTGTTAAACGACAAATTTACCCCTTTAATTATGATGACAAGCACCCCTTTGATGTGTTTCAACCCTGACCGTGTGATTATTTTGGGTGGGGAACAGACAAGTATAATTACTTTTTACATTTTTTTAAAAGGCTTTGCCTTTATATAGGATCACATCCCAAAGATGGAAATAGACCTGGGAAGTTCTTGTGAGAGAAGGTAAGTTATTCCTTTAAAGTATTGGACTGGGTTTCATGGATGATATTGAGAGTGTTTGATTTGTAGATAGAATGACTATGGCTATAAGAATAGGTATTTGTTTAAAACTCACCACCTTTGATGGATTTAACAAATAGTTAGTTTTGAGGGTTTGATATGTATTTTCAAAAACAATACCCTCTAACTAAACAATTGTATTAAAAATGAAAGTCATTCTTTAATTCTCATACTCTCAAGCCAAACACCCTTTAAATTACTATTTTGAGTTTCATGGATGAGTTGGACTAAATGAGTTACTTCGTCAACATCGACCTAGCAGAGTTGGTTAGGAGGTTGTTACCACATGCAGGAGGTCTCAAGTTCAAGCCTCTCCGTATGGGTTTTTCTTATGAGGCAAAAAAAAGTAGTAGGGTTTATCCTCTAAGGCAAATGTTTGAGTCTTGCATTGTCCAATTGAATGTCATTGCGGGCTCAAATAGCTAACTACTAACTTACCGTTCAAAATTAAACTTCATGCATAGTATCAGGTTCACAAAAAGACAAGATAGTCATAGCAACTGATAAATCACGTGCCACATTAATTGATTATGTATGACACACATTGACACATTCTCTCAACCATCCCAACCACCATCTCATTAACTCTTATTTCCCATTATTAAACATCAGTTACTCTTGCTCATTCATTCTTTTAACACATATACCCACTCTCTCTCATAACTATCTCAACTACCAAACTATCCCAAAATCATCACATACATGACGCAACCAGAATGATCATAACAACAATCAATATTAGAAGGAAATCGTCAAGGATAAGAACATTTTTGGTAAAAATTAAACTCAATCTTATATATATTATCCCAATTTTGATGTTAAATATTCATTATGTGTCATATATTTAAGCTAAACATGTTATGTGTTTTCATTGATGAAATGCTGTGATTTTAATTGTGAAGATAAGTTCAGTTAGTTTTGATGTTTATAGTTATGTTTTGGCTTATATAGCGGGCTTCTGACTTATGTAGTTTTTGGCTTATGTTTCATAAGCCCATCTTTTGTGGCTTATTTTGAAACTTTTCGGCTTATATAAGCTTATTATTACATGATAAGCTTAGATAAGCCAAAAAGTTTCAAAATAAGCCACGAAAAGTGAGCGTATGAAACCTAAGCCGAAAACCAAATAAGCCATAAGCTCGCTATATAAGGCGAAACAAACACCCCATTTGATGTTTGGCTAAGCTTATCAAACAAGTTTACGGCAAAGGTCATTTGTAAAGTGCTTTTGCATATGCCTTTATCGCTTTTTAATAAGCTAATTAATATTTCTCATTCGGTGTTTGGATAACCTTATTGCCCAATAATAATACTATGGGTATGTTGCATCTCTTTTTCAATAAAAGTGTTTGGTTATTAGCTGTTAACTGTAATTATAAGATATAAAATGATATATATGTAATTGTAAACAAATGTAGAACATAAAAAATAATAAGCTCATAATATTAATAAATTTAGGATGAAAGGTAGCTGAAACAAGGAGCTTTTTACTTGTACGTGGGCAAAAGAAGTTCGAAGGGCACAAGTAGAAGCAATTGGAAGTTTGACTAGTTTTTACCAAATGGCCTTGTGATTGTTAGACAATTGTCAATTATGCACCTACTATATACTAGATGTGAAGTTTCAGTTCTTGTTTGGTGAACAATGGGTTGTTCAATGTTTACACTGATTATGGAATTTCTGTTTCAAAGAATGTGTTCTTTATTTAAATGATGTTTCTCGTAATGTATTTATGAATTGATATGCATGATCTTGTAACCAAATGTTAATTCTATTTATAATGTTAGCAATAAAAGAGTCAAGCATAACTTAGGACTCCACTTATCTATGGCACTGTCGTCATTGCTCATAAACAAGAAACGTATTAAATAGCTGCAACAGATGGGCTGTTAAAGTCAACGGATGATGATCTTTGATCAATGTGAATCTTGTTTATCTGGCAAGAATGCAAAGAAACATTTTCCTTATAGTAACAAAGGCAAAAGATCTTCTTGGAATAATACATACTGACGTAGTATGGTCCACTTAGACATGTGTCAAGACAAGGTGCTAGCTACTTCATTACATTCACAGATGATTATAGTCGTTATGGTTATGTTTATCTTCTTAAACATAAACATGAGGTCTTTGAAACGTTCAAAGTGTTTAAAAATGAAGTTGAAAATCAACTCGGGAAGACCATTAAGGCAATACGATCAGATCGTGGTGGCGAATACATTAGCCAAGAGTTTAAAGATTATCTAAAGCTAACGAATTTTCAACAGCTTACTCCTCCATACACACCACAACATAATGAAGTGTCTGAGAGGAGAAACCGCACTTTGTTAGATATGGTGCGATCTATGATGAATCTTACAACTCTGCATTTATCCTTTTGGGATTATGCTCTAGAGTCTGCAACACGCATTCTCAATATGGTTCCAACAAAGAAGGTAGATAAGACACCATATGAACTGTGATATGGAAAAGTTCCAAACTTGTCTTACTTAAAGGTCTGGGGATGTGAGGCTCTTGTGAAGAGAGATACCGCATGACAACTCGAACAAAGATCTGTTTAAGTGTATCTTCATGAGGAACCCAAAGGAAATGATGGTTACTATTTCGACTTCCCGAGCCCACCAAAAACAAAATTATTGTTGCAAGGTATGCTGAATTCTTTGAGAAACGTCTCATAAGTCAAGAAATCAGTGGGAGGGCGGTAGATCTTGAATAAATTCAAGAAGAAGAAGATACAACACCTTCTGAAATCACTAGCAACATTCCTCAAGAGGTGGAGGGTTTTGAACCACCACAAGAGGAAGTGATTCCGATTCGTAGGTCCGAAAGGACACATCGAGCTCCAAACCACTTATGTCTAAATGTAAAGGTGGAGGAGCATAGTCTAGGGGATCTTAATGAACCCACTAGCTATAAAGCAGCAATGTTGGATTCAGAATCTAATAAGTGGATTGATGCTATGAATGCGGAAATACAATCTGTGGACAATATGGTATAGGGGTCCTTGGTCGATCTCCTCCTTGTTGTAAGACGTTGGGAGCAGTGGCTTTTAAGGAATAAACTGACATGGATGGTATTAACACCGTCTATAAGCTCGTCGTGTAGTAAAGGGTACACTTCAACTCTACGGGATTTATTATGAAGAAACGTTCTCACCTGTCGCTGACATTAGAGCTATTAGAATTCTCATATCTATAGCAGCATACTATAGTTATGAGATATTGCAAATGGAATGTTTTAAAACAGCCTTCTTAAATGGTTTACCTTGATGAAGACATCTATATGGTACAACCAGAAGGACTTTGTTGATTCCTAATCATCCAGGAGAAAGTTAGGCAATCTCAAAGATCCATTTATGATCTAAGCAAGCATCAAGAAGAATGGAAATAAGATTTGATGGGAAATTAAAGGTTTGGATTTGCTCCAAAATGTGATATTGTGAGCCATGCGTAATCAAAAGGCTAGTGATAATGTTACGATTCCTCATCCTTAATGTTAATGACATAATCATCATGGGTATCACATTCCAACTTATACAAAGTGTAAATGATATCTGGAAAGTGTTTTGCAATGAAGGATTTTGGGGAAGCAGCATTTGATTCTTTGAAATCAAAATCTATAGAGAATAGATCGAACGATTAATTGAACTTAGTCAAAATGCTACATGGATAAGATATTAAAGAGATATAACATGAAAATGGATAATTCCAAACGTGGTCATATCCCCATGCAAGAAAGACTTGACTTGAACAAATCACAAGGTGCTCAAACGCCTAAAGAGGTAAATCGCATGAAGAATGTACCTTATGCTTCGGCTGTAGGATCCATCATGTATGCGGTTAGATGCACTAGACCTGATGTTGCGTTCGCGCAAAATATGACAAGCCGATTTCAACAGAATCCAGGTGAACCTCACTGGACTGCTGTGAAAAACATTCTTAAGTATTTAAGAAATACTAAAGATATGTTCTTGGTTTATGGTGGAAATCCTAGCACAGAACTTAGAGTTGAATGCTATTGCGATGCTGGATTCGAGACTGATAGAGATGACACTAAGTCTCAGACAGGATATGTTTTCGTTTTGAATGGAGGCGCAGTGGATTGGAAGAGCTCCAAGCAAAGTACCACTGCAATGTCTGCTACAGAATCTGAATACATAGCTGCGTCAGAAGCTGCCATGGAAGCTGTTTGGATTAGGAAATTTATCTCAGGGCTTGGTATTGTACCAACGATAAATGAACCTTTGAATATGTACTGCGACAATTCAGCTGCAGTTCATTATGCTAATGAACCGGGAGTTCAGAAAGGCGCCAGACACTATCAAAGACGATATCATTATGTTCGCGAGTGTGTTGAACTGGGCGAAATAAGGATACTTAAAGTTCACACAGATAACAATCTAGCTGATCCTTTTACAAAGGCTTTATCAAATAGAAAGCTTACTCAACATGCCAGGGGCATGGGGCTTCGTCCTGCTAGTAGTTTCATGTAGATCTGTGTTTTAGTATTTGGATAAGGGATGAAAAACATTTTATTTTATGATAATGATACGTTGGTATTTTGTTATTTTATATTATAAATTGTGTCCTATATTTGCATGTTTAAATCCATGAATGATAAATGTATTATTCTAAAATTAATCCGTTGTCGATTAACAATATGGGAATATTGTTAAACTAAGACAATTCTGAGTGATTGGTGATATTATAGATATGTGATATTACAGATATTAAGGATGAGTCCACCAAACTCACATGATATTCATAAGATGAATATTGGATTTCCCCGCCACAAGAATATCACTTTATGGATCGACGTCATCAAGTGAATCTTGTACGTGATTTTATTTACATAAATCCTTAGACTTGAGATGCAAGTAGGTTTAGCATATGTGGATATTCCTTCTTGATATTAGTTTAAGTTGTCCTGAATAAGGTGACTAATAAGGGCTTTGTCAGAATGGTTTATGCCACATGATGACTGGACACTTGTAGTCAATATAGAATTTGTTCCTTCAAATTGTTGAAGAAGATACCACTGGGCCCCTCATAGAAATAATCAGATGTGTGTATGGCCGTACCTGAAAACTCAAGAAGATATGTCTCATTGATTTTCAGTAATCTTGATTACTTCATATATGAGAAACAGAATCGTTAAATATGGAATGACATTGATCCATATCCAATTTAACAACGGTATCGGAAACAAAGGGATTGTAAATTCATAAATCATTTGTTCATGCCCTGTGAAACCACACTCGGATGTTTTTGGGAGCATTGGCGTGTTGCTAGACGCTTACCAATGTTATTATATTATTCATACATGTCCAAGTGGGAGCTGTTGGAATATGTCCAAGTATAAATTAATATATGTCCGGATTATTTATTCGAGCCTAAGGGGACGCACGCGTTAATACGTAAAACAATTAAAGAATATATTAAATGTAATATATTTATGTGATAAGCATAACTTATGTTAAATAGTTAAAGTAAATATTTAATGAGTTATTAATATGGCATTTAAGGAAAAAGAAAGTAACGGTTTTCTTTTTAATTGGCCATAAACCCCTATTAAGAAGGTGAGAGGGTTTTCCTTGTAAGCACAAGGAATTTAGCCTATAAATAGAGGTTAAGGGATTCATTGTTGGTGTGCCTTGAAAAATATAATCCCTAAATCTCTCTCCATCTCTTTTGTTTAATCGATCAACCAAAACTCAAAAGGGTTTTTTCGGTTCTTGTGTTGGTTCGAATCCAAGGGGAAAAACCACAAGGGTTTCAATCGTTGATTTCTACGAGAACGTGGTGGTTTTATTGCTTATCACTACTAGTACTAGCATACTTAATTGTTTGCTAAAGAACGTATAGTGTGTGGAAGCTTAGAGGAATCATACTTTGATTCTTGTGGTTTCGCGTGGTATTATACACACGCGTATATAGAAGACGGTGTTTACGGTTACCTTTAAACGGTGTATCGTTTCGTGCTAAAAGGTACATGTTTTCTATCTTGTTAATTATTGTGTTCTACACGTGACCATTTATTCCGCTGCGTACTCGTGTTAATTTAATTGTTAATTAGATCATAAAACCCAACAAAGGTGACGTGTATGAATTATATATTGATGAGACTATCACAAAAAAACATATAAATTTTTATATCACAAGGGGAAACTAACATCACCGTCTGGTGCAAACCAAAATGTGGTGTTGGAAAAATGCTATGTGGTGAAGGTTTTGTTGACAGGTGAATCAGGTGCAGATTACATCAAATAAAATAAATAATTATTATTAATCAAATTTGGTTAACTTTGTTTACGATAAAATAAAAGCGTCCGATTAGTGTTGTGCAATGCCATATGACGTATATAATTCACCTGTGGTCTGTGGATCGATTTAAGTTGTATAATATTCATGCATGCATGACTATGGATGATGTAGATAACTTATGCATTTTTATCTGATTTCTTATGTGCGGCAATCATAATGTAAACAATTTTTATCATTAAACTGAAGTCATCATGTTTCATAACGGTATCCACAATGGTCACGCCTTTCATATTTTATTTCAGCGTCACATCAACATCATCTCACTATTCACTTCTCACTCTCTCACCTTTTACTCACAATGGTTATCACTCCTTCACATTTCATTAAAATATTCATTTTTATATAAACATACCTTACAAAATACGACACAGACACTCACAAACAAATATTTAATAATAAAAACACTCAAAGAGACCCACTTTTCTTACAATGTTTGAATGGTGAGGCTCTCACCATTTGTCTCTCTTTTTTGCACTGCTCACGCGTCACAATGGGTCTCACGCGTCAAACATGGCTCACGAGCCACTATTGAATGTAGTCTAACATCTTATAGATGTTCAAAATTAATCACAATAATAGTATACGACAAGGGCCGGAGCCAGATTCCGGACCGGGCCAATTTAAAGGTCCAATTTAAAGTTGATACTCGACGTAGCTGGTGTAAGATAATTAACAAAGTGCATCATGCAAATTATTGGAGTCAACCTCCTGAAACTTAGTCTACAAATTGTCATTAGATGTCGGTTAAGTTTTTATGTAACATTTTCATTCTTTAGGTGTTGCTTTGTTTCTAATTAAGGGCGTGGTCTTTTGATATTTTGTATCTTCTTGTTAGCTAAAAAACATTTCAACTTATGTTACTTTCCAACATTATATAGCTCCATATCGCTTACCAACATATTGATATGAGCTCAAGTCAAACAGGGTCAAACAAGGAAAGTCAAACGAAAAAAGTCAAATAGCAGTTATAACTCATTTAGCCGGGAAAATCTGTTATTTTCATTTCCTTCATTTTCATGTAGTATAAATACTCACTCATTGTATCCATTTCATTTCAAGCATTCATTTTACAATTCTCTAGTAACAACTTTCTCTCAATTCAATCATCAATAACAAATCTCATTCACAATCTATCTTCAAGATTCTTTTCTTGTTCTTTGAATTTTCTGGATATTTTGTTGTATCTTTTCTTCTTCCTACTGATTAAGGACTGGAATTGATCAATATCAGAGCCATTCCGTCCGGGATATGTGCTCGAATTCTGTTATAACTACTAACTGAATTCTGAATTCTGTTACAACCATTACAATTCGCCATTAAAACCGTTACTCAAATTCTTGAACCAAACCACAATTACACTTCATAATCATGGTGAATACAAGGCAAATCGTTAGTCAATCAAGTAATCAAATTGATGATGCCATGAAAACCTTCATTACTGACACAATCAATGCTGCTTTGGCTTCATCAATGGAGAGTGTTACTAGATATTTTCAGGAGCAATTGGAAAGAACAATAACAGCTATGAATTCATCTGTCAATGGAGTATGTACTAGGCAAGATGCTTTAGCTGCAGAAGTTCACCGATTCATAGGGGATACTGGTACCTCTAATCGAAATGTTAACATAAGAATGAATATGATAGCTAAAACTGAATTCCTTAAGTTCCATAGGGATGATCCTACTGGTTGGGTGTATAGATGCAACCAATTCTTTAAAGTTGATGATATAGTACTAGAGGACAAAGTGAAATTGGCCTCAATGTACTTGTATGATAAGGCTTTGGCATGGCATCAACAGTTTACTAAGCTTCATGGTGAAAATGTGGTTTGGGAAGTGTATGTTGAGGCATTGCTAAAGAGGTTCAGTAGTACTTATGAGGATCCTATGTCTGAGTTGAAAAACATTAGGAAAAAAAGGGGCTAAGTGTAGTTGTACATAGATGCTTTTGATTTGATAATGACTAAAGTGGATGTGCCTGAAGCACAAGCTATTAGTTTCTTTTTAGGAGGGTTGGATAAGGAAATTGAGATGACTAATAGAATGTTTAAGCCACAAAGTTTAGTTGATACTTATTGTTTGTCTAAGTTGCAAGAAACAAATAATAGTGTGTCAATGAAGATCAATAAGCCCTTAATCTCAACACCAAGGGCTGTGTATAACAATTTTGTAAGGAATCCTGGTTCACAAGTGGCAAATGTGAATTATACTCCTAACAGACCCAAACCAGTGAACAATAGTAGCCCATATAGGAAGCAGTTAACACAGAAGGAGTTGGATGAAAAGAGGGCCAAGAACCAATGTTTCTATTATGATCAAAAGTATGTGCCTGGTCATAAGTGTAGTGGGAGACTATTTTCTTTGGAAATTGTAGCAGGAAGTGGAGAAATGGAAGAAGAGGTGGGTGAACAAATTGATGAAGAAGTGTTTGGATATGCGGATAGTGCAGTAGAAAATATGGTTGATGGGTACAATGACTGCAATAATGAAACTGATGCAGTGACACAACCTAAGATCTCTCTTAATGCTATATCATGAGTGAATACTTTCCAAACAATGAGAGTTAAAGGCAGATCAATAATAAACCTATTAACATCTTAATTGATTGTGGAAGTACTCATAATTTTTGGACATTTCTACTGCAAAACAAATAGGTTGTTCAGTTAAGAAGAGTTATCCATTACAAGTGACAATGCCTGGTGTAAATTTCCTTACAAGTAATCATGTGTGCAAAGGGTTAACTTGGAAATTGCAGGGGCAAACATTTCAAGCTGATATGATGTTAATTCCTTTGGGTGGATGTGAAATGGTGTTGGGAGTGCAATGGTTAGCAACAATGGGAGACATTGTTTGTAATTTCTTACAGTTAAGGATAGAATTTGTGTATCAAGGAAGGAAGGTAGCTCTTAGGGGAGTTCCACAGCCTACACTACAATGGATGCAGGGCAAACAGTTGGGAGCAAAGCTGTTTTCCATGGCCTTGTGTGTCTACCCTTTTTATGGTGTTCAAGCTGAGCTCATGAGCACAGGTATAAACAGTGAACCTACTAATGTTCATCCTTCATTAAGTCCTTTGTTGCATAAGTATGAAAGGGTGTTTGTTGTCCTAAAATTATTACCCCCTCATAGGAAACATGACCATAGAATTCCTCTGCAAGACAATACAGCACCTATAAACATTAGGTCTTATAGACATCCTCCTATTCAGAAGGATGTTATAGAAGCTATGGTTACTGAATTACTTGATAGTGGAGTGATAAGGGAGAGTCATAGTCCTTTTTCTTCACCAATTGTTATGGTTAAGAAGGGTGGGACCTAAAGAATGTGTGTGGATTATAGAGCTTTGAACAAGAAAACCGTGAAGGATAAATTTCCCATTCCCATCGTAGAAGAGTTAATTGATGAGTTGTTTGGAGCTCCAGTGTTCACCAAACTTGATTTGAGGTCTGGTTACCATCAAATTCGGATGTGTGAAGAGGACATTCATAAGACTGCTTTCAGGACTCACCAAGGTCATTATGAATTCTAGGTGATGCCCTTTGGTCTAACAAATGCACCATCTTCTTTCCAAGCCTTAATGAATAAAGTCTTTGCCCTATTTTTAAGGAAGTTTGTACTAGTATTTTTTAATGACATACTAGTATTCAGTAAAGATATGGAGGAGCATGTCAAACATTTGGCTTTGGTCTTGAATACTATGCAATCTCATCAGCTGTTTGCTAAAATAAGTAAGTGTGTGTTTGGAACAAACCAAGTGGAGTATCTTGGGCATGTAATTTCTGGTATAGGGGTGTCTACTGATCCTTCTAAGGTTAAGGCAATGCAAGAGTGGCCTATGCCTGTTAATATCAAGAAGTTAAGGGGTTTTCTTGGTCTCACTTGATACTATAGAAGGTTTATCAAAGATTATGCAGCAATCAGTATGCCCTTGACAACTCTGCTTAAAAAGAACTCATTTGAGTGGTCTAATACAGCTCAACAAGCTTTTGAAAATTTGAAGATTGCAATGATAAATGCTCCTGTGCTAGCCTTACCAAATTTTCAAGAGGAATTTACAGTTGAGACTGATGCTTCAGATGAAGGTATTGGAGCAGTTTTGTAACAACAAGGGCATCTGATTGCTTTCTTAAGTAGGTCATTGGCTCCAAGGCATAAAGGACTCTCCACTTATGAAAAAGAATTGTGGGTTGTAGTGTATGCTTTGGAAAAGTAGAGATGGTACCTACTTGATAGACACTTCAAAATTAAAACTGATCATTTCAGTCTCAAATATTTGATGGAACAAAGACTAACAACACATTTTCAAATTAAATGGTTGCCTAAATTGTTGGGGTATGACTATGAAATCATATATAAGAAAGGAAGTGAGAATGTAGTTACTGATGCTTTGTCCAGGTCTCCACTTACTTCCTTACAGACCATGGTCATCCCAGATATCTCAAATGATTTGTTGCAGAGGATAAGAGTCAGTTGGGAGTCTGATCCTAGCATACAACAGATTATAAACAAGTTTAAGGATGGGCCAATTGCAGGTTCCAAGTTCACATGGCAAAATGATCAATTAATGAGGAATGAAAAGCCGGTGATTGGGACAGATGAAAATTTAAGGCAAGAATTACTTAAGTTCTATCATGATGAACCTTTGGTGGTCACTATATGGTAGAAGCTTCTTATAAAAGGTTGAAAGTTGTTTTCTACTGGAAGGGAAAGAATAAATCAGTTAGGGAACATGTAAGGGTTTGTGCTATTTGTCAATGTTATAAGCCTGATCTAGCTCCTTATCCTGGACTGTTACAACCTCTGCCCATTCCTACCAAAATTTGGACTGATATCTCCATGGACTTTATTGAGGGATTACCTTCCTCACATGGAAAATCTGTTATATTGGTCATCATTGACAGACTCAGCAAATATGGCCACTTCATTCCTTTGTCCCACCCATTTAAAGCTGCTCAAATTGCTCAGGTTTTCCTTGATACTATTTATAAACTACATGGTCTACCCAAAACTATTACTAGTGACAGAGACAAGATCTTTATCAGTACCTTTTGGAAGGAGCTGTTTAAGAGGTTGGGCATTACTTTACAACTGTCAACTGCTTACCACCCTCAAACTGATGGCCAAACAAAGGTGGTTAACAGGTGCCTAGAATATTATTTAAGGTGTATGACTAGTGAACAACCTAAAGAATGGGTCAATTGGTTGTCATTAGCAGAATTTTGGTACAAACAAATGATCATACATCCATTAACACCACTCCTTTTGAGGTTGTATATGGTCAGACCCCTCCTACTCATGTTTTTTATATGGTTGGGGACTCACATATGGAAGCTGTGGATAGGACTCTAGTGGCAAGAGAAGCTGCTATTGTTGTACTTCAGTTCCATTTAGAAAGAGCTCAACAAAGAATGAAAATGTTTGCAGACAAAAATAGAAGTGACAGAAGCTTTGTTGTGAGAGATTGGGTACTGCTTAAGCTACAACCACACAGGCAGGTAACTCTCAGGATGCACAAGCAACACAAGTTTTCCCCAAAGTTTTATGGACCCTTTCAAGTATTGGCTAAGTATGGGCAAGTGGCATACAAGTTGTTACTTCCTGATAATGCTACTGTCCATGATGTTTTTCATGTGTCTCAATTGAAACCTTTTAAAGGCCAACCAACCACTCCTATTCCATTGCCACATTGTAATAAGGAGGGATTAATCACTGCAATTCTAGTTGCTGTGTTGGATAGAAGAATTGCCAAAGTTAGAAATGCAGCAGTGGTTTATTGGCTTGTGCAATGGTCAAATGGAGATGCTGATGATAATACATGGGAAGTTGCTACAGAATTACAAGCTAAATACCCTAGATTTGATGCTGATTCTTGTGGTCAAGAATGATTTCAAGGGGAGTGGAGTGATATGAGCTTAAGTCAAAGAGGGTCAAACAAGGAAAGTCAAACGAGAAAAGTCAAATGGCAATTATAACTCAATTAGCCGGGAAAATCTTATTTTCATTTCCTTCATTTTCATGTAGTATCTATTTCATTTCAAGCATTCATTTTACAATTCTCTTGTAACAACTTTCTCTCAATTCAATCATCAATAACAAATCCCATTCACAGTCTATCTTCAAGACTCTTTTCTTGTTCTTTGAGTTTCTGGATATCTTGTATCTTTTCTTCTTCCTACTGATTAGGGACTGAAATTGATCATATCACATATTCATTATTTTAGCACTCAAGGATACGACAACGAATTCTCACTTAAACTATATATATTGCTTGTAGATGTACGTATTACAAAAGTGTGTAGTTCAAATATAATGTGTCACACTGACATAAAGAAAATGTAATCAACTTAACATCAACTGTTATTATTTGTATCCGACTTCAAATTTTTTCCTTTCGGTGATTTCCTAAGCCATTTCCTGTAATGAGTTACATATGCAGATGGCAATTGGTTCTTTCTTTAATTTTTTATTATCGTCGCCATTATGCTAACGTATAGGATAGAGTTGTTAACGTGTCGAGCAATTAACGACATTCAGCTCGGGCTCAAGCTCAAACATATTTCAGATTCACAAGGCGAGATTTGAAAAATAATATTCAGCTTCTCATTCGAAAGCTCACTTATTTATCAAGTCGAACGAGCTAGTCAAGCTTAATAAGCCTATGTAATGCATAGGATTGTGATTGGTGCAGTCCCGTGTGCTATGTTCTGGAGGCAGTTTTGCGTGAGGTTAGGCCTATTGATAACCATCCAATACTGGACACTAAAATATCCAAGGGATCTCAAACTGCTTCGGCCAACATAATGCAACATTTAGGAAAAATGCATGAAGATGCGGCTTTACCACAATTGTTGGTTAAACTTCCAAACATTACCTTTTCGAAAAGCAAGATTTAAATTCTTAACCGTTTCATGTAACATTTAAATTTACACCGGTCAAACCTACATCGAGAATCACACATAAAATAATTTATGATTTATTTCCAAAAAATTATATAAAAAATAAGTAAATTTTTCAAAGTGTATCATAATCTTTTAACAAACGAGTTTTTGATCTAACTGGATTCAACATGTGCATAACACGTCTCACCCAAAGGTTTAAGTGTGGTCATGGACAAATGTGTACTCTGTGTGAGTAAACAAAACGATATTTCTTGATGATGCATATTTCAAATCGATGGAAGCCTGTTCAATACATCGATCAAAATAGTAACCACTGAAATTTCAAGTCTCGAGTATCATGACACATAAACATTGGATTACCTAAGAACAATTGCTGCATTTCTAAGAGCAAGATAACTTTGCACATACTCGTTTGGAAGTGATCTAATGAGCTTGAAAACTTCAGTGTTTGCATACCGCATATGGGTTCTTGGGTCACTATAAGGTGCCTGCATTCAAAATCATAGAAATATTAATACTACAAATAACATGTACATATTGAATGGCAGACCCCCAGAATTGCAGGTCAGAATACTCCATAGATGTTGAGCAGAGTTGACAACGTTAATGCAATAAAAAAGTCAAATGGGCCAAGTATATCAAAAGGAAAGAAAGTCGCCTAATGTGTATTTTCAAACAATTTAGATCATTAATATGATACAATAGTTTTGTTTTAATATTTAATACATCAACAAATTATAAAATTCTGTGAGTCAACATATAGTTTTGTGGGTCAACCCAACCGACTAGTTCCTAAATTTATCCAAAAAAATACTTGTTTTGACCTGATTTAAGCTGTTACCCAACCTGCCCGGTTTGTCCCCTCTAAATTATCTAAAACTAAGTTAACAGGAATTATTCAACATAATCAACTGTAAGTACAGGATTCATTCCTAGATGATGAGGACCTAAGTGGGAAGTAGAAACCCACTGTATGCATATAAATCATTAACATTCATCTGAGCCTTTTGTACTATCCTTAATTAAATTGCATGATTCCAACGTCCTAACAATCTTTATTCAAGTTTCTTTGAAATACTATAAGATTATTTAGAAAAAATGGAAAACAGGCAAAGGTTAAGATTCAAGATGATGTTACCTTTCAAAACCATCAAATTGATTAAAAAAGTTCAAATATAGTTTTGAGCTTGGGACAGATTTTGTACTAATGACACTGGACACTTTGAGCTTGGCACGGATTTTGTAATAAGAAAATTGGATTTGCTATGCCTTTATGCGGTTTTTTTATAAGTATGTGGACATTAAAGAACAGTGATAGCCTCGTTCCTATAGCTAGAACCAAGAATTGGTATAAATGAGAGGTGGTAAAATGGCAGGTCAAGGTAGAACGGGTAACACACCAGAATGAGTGAACTCTGCTTATGATTGGATTAACAATACAATTTATATAAATAGAATGATCAAAGAGGCTGTGTGCATTGGAGACACACATTAGCCAATTTTAAACCCACTTGCCCCATTCGACCCGCCGTTCCCTTTTATCAAATATCTTCATTTAACCCATATGGGCAAATAACGCATAACTTAATTTCTAATCCTTGACTTACGTAACTTAAACTATAATCATCGCGAAAACATGCCTCTGTTATCGCATAAGAGATTAACCAAAAGCACTATGAACCTTTGTGTTTTTTATAATAAGAAGATAATATTTTTTGGGTAACCATGGTTTCCGACCTTTTGGCCGACTAATGCACGGGGTTTGAACCCACCGCCACACAGATTCAAACCAGGTAAAGCCCTCCCTTCTCAAGAGGTTGGTGTGGCCACTTCAAGGTTTTTTGCACCTAGGAATTGAACTTGAGACCTCACACATTTTAGAGTGATTGTCACAAGCCCTTTTACCACTAGGCCACCATTGTCACATGTGTTTTAAATAAACTGATACATACAAAGTTAAAATTATGGCTGTCCTGACTCAAATATATGACAACCCCAAGTAGGGGTGTTATCGGGTCGGGTTGAATCGGGTTTTGAATTTTTACAAAGTGACCCGCAACCCGACCCGATTAAGAATCGGGTTACAGGGTTCGGGTGGGATTCATGTCGGGTTATGTCGGGTCGGGTGATTAGGGAAATCGGGTGCATATATCAACTAGAGGTGGCAATTTCAACCCATTCAAACAAAAACAGGTCAAATAGGTCACCTCATAGGTTGGTTTGGGTGGAGTGAAACTAGAGTGATTGTCAAATGGGTCCAAATGGGTCACCACATTCTTTGTGTAAAATCAAGAATGGGTCAAATAGGTCTCAAGAATGGGTCAAATGGGTCATTAGAATGGGCCAAAAGCCCAATACCCGAATTAGTCATAACTTCTTAAATAGTGATATTACCTAATCTTAACGTTTTTTTTACGATTAAACGGTTTTTTTACGTTTTTCTTCGTTTTTACGTTTTCGTCCGTTTTTTACGTTTTCGTCCGATTTCTTACGTTTTCGTCCGTTTTTCTACGCTTCCGTCTGTTTTTTATGTTTTCGTCCGTTTTTTACGTTTTCGTCCGTTTTTGTCAGATTTCTTACGTTTTCGTCCCTTTTTTTACGTTTTCGTCCGTTTTCGTCAGATTTCTTACGTTTTCGTCCGATTTTTTACGTTTGCGTCCGATTTTTACGTTTTCGTCCGCTTTTTTACGTTTTCGTCCTTTGTTTACGTTTTCATCGGGTTTTTTACGTTTTCGTCGGGTTTTTTACGTTTTAGTCCGATTTTTTACGTTTTCATCCGATTTTTACATTTTCGTCCTTTTTTTATGTTTTCGTTCGATTTTTTACGTTTTCGTTCGATTTTTTACGTTTTCATTCGATTTTTTACGTTTTCGTTCGATTTTTTACGTTTTCGTCAGATTTTTTATGTTTTCGTTCGATTTTTTAAATTTTTTACGTTTTCGTCCTATGTTTTACGTTTTCGTACGTTTTTTTACATTTTCGTACGAAAACGTAAAAAACAGTTGACAACGTAAGAAATCAGACGAAAATGTAAGAAAGCGGATGACAACGTACGAAAACGTAAGAAAATGACGTAAATGTAAGAAAACGGACGTAAATGTACGAAAGTGGACGGAAACGTAAAAAAACAGACGAAAACATAAGAAAACTGACGAAAAGGTAAGAAACCAGACGAAAACGTAAAAAACAGACGAAAACGTAAGAAATCAGACGAAAACATAAGAAATCAGACGAAAAACGTAAAAAAACGGACGAAAACGTAAGAAATCGGACGAAAAAGTAAAAAAACAGACAAAAACGTAAGAAATCGGACGAATACGTAAAAAACGGACGGCAACGTAAGAAATCGGACAAAAACGTAAGAAATCAGGCGAAAACGTAATAAACGGACGAAAACGTAAAAAACGGACGAAAACGTAAGAAATCGGACGAAAACGTACGAAATCGGATGAAAACGTAAGAAATCGAACGAAAACGTAAAAAAACGGACGAAACGTAAAAACGTACGAAAACGTAAAATAACAGACGAAAACGTAAAGAAATCGGACGAAAACATAAACGGACGAAAACGTAAAAACCGTACGAAAACGTAAAATGACGGACGAAAACGTAAGAAATCGGACGAAAACGTAAAATGACGGACGAAAACGTAAGAAATCGACCCGACCCAAACCGTTTGACCCATGACCCGTTAGACCCATTTTCAAAACATGACGTGTTTGACCCATGACCCATTTGACCTATGACCCATTTCACCCATGACCCAAACCAACCCAACCCAACCCATTTATTATCAACATATCATATTAATTAATATAAGTTTTTTAAATGTAAATAATCATGAAGAAAAGTAGCATAGCCATTCA